>JAYKAV010002464.1:837823-871794 GCA_035582835.1 Phoebastria nigripes | reverse complement strand
TGTGTGTGTGTGTGTGTTGTTTGTTTTTTAACTCCTTTGTGTGTGTGTGTGTGTTGTTTGTTTTTTAACTCCTTGTACCTGTTGGGTTTTTTTCTATTATTATTATTTCCAAAGCTCCTTTTCTGGGCTCTCTGCTTGTTCTACCTCTTAAGGAGAACTTTAAAATCTTAAGTTGCTAATGCTCTGAATCAGCAGCTCCCTAAACCAGTCTCTGTGGTGAGTCTGTTTACACCAGTATCAAGAAGTAAGGTGGTACTGTTCGAAGGAAAAAGAAATACCCAGCCCTCAGGGAATGTACCATCTGAGTAGAACAGTACCTACACAGCTCTCCTGACTTTCTTGTGAATAACCCTGCAGTGTTAAGCCCTCCTGTGTATGCACCACCTGTTACGCATCATAGGCTTTTAATCATCAGAGCGCACTCTGATGCGCAGGCATCAGTGTGATAGACTTCCACAGTCGTACAATTTGTTAGAGAGGACTAGACTCCTATTCTGAGCTAGTGTTGGTAGGATTCCTGCCCTTCCTAATGCTATGGAAGAGACAACTTGATTTCTGCACGGGGGAGTTGCTTTTATCTTCAGGGTTATTCTCCCTTTTGCCCAGCTGTGCAATCTGAGCTGTCAGATACTGAGTCTAGTCTATCTCCTGATCCTTTGCTATGATTTTAGTTGCTTTTTTCTTGACCAATGAGATACTTTATGGGAATGAAAAAATGAACGTAAGATTACTTCTGCCCCGCACCTGGGAGCAGAAATGTATCTTCCTCAGAAGTGGCTGCAGTCATCTCAGATGCTGACTTCCCTCTTCATTGACAGAGTTTTCGGTTGTGGTGGTTTTCTCCCTTCTCAGTGTCCTTTACCATTCCAGTCTCTCCTAGTCTCCTGTCTGTACATGCCATCCATGGTTCAGTTTCACATATGATTAGTTTCCTCTTTGGTGTTGATCTCTCTATCCTGAGCCTAATTAAACCCTCATTGCTTTCTGATACCTGGATAAGAATCCTTTCTGTGTATGATTTGCTTCTGCATGAACCCACACTCGCTCATTAGACTAGCTTAGCCATATAATTGAGCCGTACCCTCAGCAGTTTTCAAAAACCAGATGCATTTTATTTCTGAGTCTTTGTGTCCCTGTTTCAACGTTTTGCCTTTTAGTCTTTCCTTTCCCTCCATCCCCTAGCCATCATCTGCTGCTAGTACAATGGGGGATACATTGTACATGGGCTAGTACAATGGCCCCTAGTACTGGGGCAGCCCTGCAATGTGACTGGGAGGGACGAGGGGGGAAGGTTGCAACTGTAGCAGCAGCCTTAGGGGAGCTGTGCATCATGTGAATAGGAGCTTGTGAACTGGGGGGGGGGGCGGCTGGGATGCTTCTAGCTCCACTTCTGCTAAAATGGTTATTGTTTATCCTTCATAGATAGCACATGTGTTTGAGAGTCTCAGGTGACTGACGGGAGTCAGGCTATAGTAAAGAAGAATGTATGAAGGGAGAGCAAATAGCTTGAGATACCTGAAAGGGTGTTAAAACAGTAAAACTGCCCTTTATCTACTCAAAGCCAGGTGTTCTGTTACCCTTAACCTTTGATACCCCATGTGTTTATTGTCCCCAGGGGTCACTGTACTTGTGTAAGTTGCAGAAGAGCTGCAGCTGTACTGAGTAGCAGTACAGTTGTAGCAACTATACTGTATCTGAGTTACTCAGTAAGTACAACTTTCATCAAGCTTTGTGAGACTGCTGCCAGGGAATGTATAAGCAAAGGCTTAAGGAAAGGGCAGTAGTTCTGTGGATTGCATCCTTCTAAATTGTTGCCAGGACTTTTTTCCCCCTCTTTTCTGACTGCATGGGCACCCAGTACTGAGGTGGTGTCTGCAAATCAACAGCATAACAAGAAAGAGTATCTGGGTTATATTGCTCTGCTTTCACCTGTAAAAGCTGCTGTGGCACCATTTCTAGCTACAAGATACAGGCAGGGGTTTTCCGGAACAACTTGTTCGTGATCCAAAATGGACCAGCCAGAGGGAGGGTAAGTAGCTGTCACAAGCCAGCATGAATAGTTTGCCTGTCATTTCAGACATCCTGAAATGTCTGACCTGTCAAAGCTGTCAGAATCTGGGTATATGCTGGAGGATAAGCCGTATTTACATAACATCTTGGAGGGGGTGTGAGAGAGAGGTGAGGTTGAGGGGGTGGAAGAGGTGACATTTAATCCCTTGGTTGCTGAACCGTAAAGGTTTGCTTTGTGTTGGTCTGCTCCCCTGTGCTTCCCTCCTACTTTAATGGCTGTGATGAATGACAAATGGAGGCAGAGCAGTGAAAACAGGAAACATAATCCCTCAAAAATAACTGGTGGGAAAGGGAGGGAAGAAACTGTAAATAAAGGAACCCCTGCTTTCATGGGGCAGCCCCACAGAGCAGCTAGTGGCTTGTCAAGGAGGAGCTGCTATTCTCTGAGGTTACCAGGGGGTCGTCTTGAACCCCTGGTAGGGAGAGGAAGGCCTAAAAGTAGGGGAGCTGTGGTCTGTCCTGTGTTGGTTTTGTTGTTTGTTTTGGTTTTGTTTCTTTTTTAAAAGAAGGTTTAGAACCACTTGTCTTGCCCTGACTACAGTGTGAGTTTTGAATGGGATGTCATTTATATTCACATATTGTTTATAGGCCGCAGAGGCCCTCAGTTTTCTCTGGCTGTGAGAAGTGAGCATTGCTTCTGTATTGTCATTCAGTCCTTTGAGACCAGAAGGGGTGGAGGAGAGAAGACTGCTACATCTGCGTAAGGAGAGAGCCATTTAGAGCAGTTAGGGGCTGCTCAGCAGGAGCTGTTTTGCCTCAGACTGCTTTTCTCACTTTGCTGCCTCTGGGCCCTGCTCATTGATTGCTACTATTTAAAAGGAGATGGGACATTCACAGTTTTGTTGCACACCAGCAGAGTTACTGTTTGCGGAGGAGTGGACAGAAGGAGTTATGATGGATTGGACGCAACAAAAGCCTCTCTGCCCGTTGAGCATTTTAGGAGGCATCGCCGATGCTGGTTGGCAAGGTTGAAGGCTCAAGGTTAACACAAAACTAGATAAGTAGCTGTTGGAGCAGTGAAGCCTGCTTACCTAGAACTGGTAAACAAGGTTCTTCTAAAGCATGCTCCAGTCCAGCCTTCCTCAGCTCCCGTCTGCTGATCATGTTAGTGGGGTCGGTAAAAGTAAAAACTTCTGACTGCACAGAGTCCTGTTGCACTGTAGCGTACACAGAAGCCTGAATTGAAACGGATCCCTTTAGTATGGTATGGCACAGTGGAGGAAAGTGGAACTGTTGAAGGGGAATGTGCTTTGCCTCTTTGCGCTTCTGTCATCTTCTCGTGGAAGATGAAGATGATTTCCTTTGTAAATTGGTTTGAACTTTTACTTAATGCAAAGGGAGACAAATCCATGCCAGAACTGCCTGTGGGTGTGTCTGAACTCCGCCCCATGGCAGCTCTCTTCATTAGGAATGGCCAACAGCACTACAGAGCTCTGGCTGGGTTCACTTGTTCCAGTTAACTTTGGTTTGGATGGCTTTCCTGAAGCATGCTGGGCATGGCTTTTTTTTTTTTTTTTTTTTTTAAACTCTGTGTGGATAAGGAAGCTCCAGCAGCTGTATATCTCCTGTGTAATAGCTAGAGGGAGAGAATAAGTTATATGGATCAGTACTTTGAGCCTTTTGTTCTAAACTGGAACCTATGTTAATGGAAGAAGTGGTCTCATGCCTGTGCACATGAACTGCTAAGTGAAGTTTGGTGGTCGGTAGTTGCATGGAACGTGGCAGCGACTTGGATGCTGCAGAGTCTGGGCTCGATAAAGTGATACAAGAAGGGTAGGTGAAAAATTGGATGACTTGCCTGTTTATTTCCTGTTTTTTATGACTTCTGTTGGTGGAGTATGGATCTATAGCAGTGTTTGTTTAACTGTAATTAAGTCAGTGTTAGAGAAATTTACCTGGGTATATTTTTAGAGAGTTTCAGCCTATTTCAGCCACTACTTGTATGTTTGTAAATGTTGTAAAAGTTTGAGAAATACCATTTGGGTGGCTCTTGCCCTCTGGCCTCTATGCAGCTCTGCTTCCATTCTTGACTTCCTCAGAGTGCTGCTGTTTATGTATTTGCCCCATCTAACTCCTGTTAATCCAAGAGTTTAGTGCTCAAACTTCTGCTGCCTGGCCTGCCTCTGAAGTTTGCAAGGGTACATGCAGAAAACAGCTGGTAGACCAGCTGATAGCATTAGAAAACAGAAGGTGCTGTCAAAACTGAGCTGGTGTTAATTAACTGAGTTGTGCTGTAGAGTATAACTCCATACTTAGCTTGAAAATTGCAGGATGGGCCAGTGCCTGAGAGGAGTGTGGTATGTCTACATTTGAGTTTCACTGCTTACTTGAGTTCTAGAGGGATAGTAATTGTTTAGCTAGAGGAACACAGAGAACTAGGGGAAGGTGCAGAAAAATTTCAAAAAGGGAACACACATTGTAAATGTTATCTAAGCATGTTATATTGATTCTCCTATTGTCCCTCCCACAGTTACTGTGCTAGTTTTGCTTACCATTTTCTCTCATGTTTTATGGACTGAATTTGGAGGACTTGGCTCTGGGGAAAACTGTAGCTTTTACTACTGCTTAGATTCACTTGCTGCTGCCACCACCCTCCTAACTTGCTGCATTTGGTTCCAGCTGGGGTCTGCTGAGAGCTTTCACCTGTTCAGCTGCTGCTCCCCTTCTGTGGCTTTTTAACTTGCCACTTGTTCTGATCCATCTGTTGCCTGTGGTATGGGAGCCTGTTGCACACCCCGTTATGGTATCTGCGTGCTGGCTGTGGGGCAGGACTGAGATCCTCCGGCAGCATGCCAGTGCTCGCATAGTGCTCGGTGGCACTTTTGGTTTGTTCCAGTCATTAGTCACCTGGGTCTTGCCAAAGGCTGGCTGATGGAAGCTGTGGGTTACTGTGGCTGACTAAGATGCTTTGTCAGACAGGCTTTTCTCCTCTCCTTATCCCAGAAAGGCTGCAGGCGGGCAAGATTGTACTGTGCTTCACTTTTTCTTTTTTGAATTCTCCGGCCTTAGGTGGAATTTCCCCAACGTTAAAAATTAGCCCTCAGAATAAATAACTGCAAGCTGAAAGGAAGGAGAGGACGTCAATACATGGGCATCTGTGTGCTTGTTCCGTTGCCTCCCCTGTTTTCTTGAGTCCTTTTTTCCATGCTCGCTGATGCTCTCTCCTGGGTGTGTTAGGGGAGAACACCCTCCTCCCAGCCCCCACACCTCTCCCCTGCAGCTGCCAAATGAGAGAGGCACAAAAGATGTCTGTCTGCTTGCTTCGTGGGCACAGCTGATGGCTCAGCAGTGCTTTAGAAACTTTTGCTCTGCTACAGGTGCTGGGGAGGGGAGTGAGTTTTTGGGGGTGAAAACTCTGGTGCTGTTTTCTTGGGGACTGGGGGGAATTCCTGAATTTTTATCTGCTGCAGGGAGGAGCAACAGGAAGGGTTCCTCCCGCCACATAGACACTATGAAGCCTTTGGATGTTCAGCCCTTTTCTGCCCAATGTAGCAAGATGGGATTTCCTCTGGCAGCTACACAGATCTGTTTGTGAAAGAACTGTAGATTGATTTTTAGAGCACAAGTGCCTTTGTCAAGGTGGTTGTGCATGTCTGGAACAAGTGTTGCTTGTTTTTTAAGGGGAGGATTTTGGGGTCTGGTTTGCTTTTCAAAAGTTCTGTGCATTGTCTCAGTGGTACTCTGTCACTTGCAAATATTCATCACCTTCAAAGGGATTAGTGAAGATAGTTCTGAGCCTCTCATAAGAAACCTACCCTAGAAATACATGTATTTTTAATTACACATTCTGAACAACAACACTGCAAATTCTTCTACACAAGAAAGTCTATTTCTTCCTAGACAGAAAATGTTTTGGAGGCTGCAAATTCAGGTCTGATCAACAGCCACTTGGATCAGTTTGGAATCTGTTGTAAATTAAAGTATACAGGCAAACTTGGTTCTTCCATTATTTGTTTAGATAGGGAAGGCTGGAGGGTGGTGAGAAGAAGTAGAGAGGAGTATGGAAGACAGAATACTATTTTTGATTGTGATAGGGATTCCAAGAAGTTCTTTGTGTAAAGGCTGGGGTAAAGGAGCAATCATCTTTGATAACAGACTTTCTGTCTATAGTCCTTGTGTTTAGGTACTGCAGAGAGTGTGCTATCTCCAGTTACAAAGGAGTGAGCTAAGGATAGTGTAAAGTGTGACAGAATTTTCTGCTTGTGTTTAAGAAGAAAACTGTCACCTTATTACATGAATATAGTTTGGATTTATAAAGCTTGAGAAAGTTACTGCTTGGGCAGACATTCATTGAAAGCTCTCAAGATGAAACAAAACTGAAATTTTCTTTTATTATGTTTGGTTTTGTTGATAAGCTTCATGCATCATCTGCCAAGAAATTACTGATCAACAGGAACAGAATGATGGCTGGCTGTCCTCAGGTGCACAGTCAATTCTGTAACTTTTGCACATCTGAAGTCAGTGCCACTCAAGATGATAGTTAGTATCTGTTACCACAGTTTTCTGGTTTTAATTTAGTTTTGTTTCTATCTCCCTGGCAAAACATGAGGTGGTTCTTGTATTGGCTTGTTTCTTTCCTTCAGTTTAGTGGTAACCACACCCAGAGTTCAAGCCCCAGCACACTTTACATTCCTAATTCTTTAACTGCTGAGATACTGGCCAGAAAGTGCCAATAAATTTGTTTTGGGGAGGATGGCTTTTCTGCATGAGTTGAAGTATCTGGGAACATACTGTAACCTCAAAAATCTAAAGGTATACCTATGAAATCCTGAAAAAGAAGGTTCTTCAAAGCTCTGCCTGGCATATTTGAAGCATTGTCTGTGTGAAACTCGATGATTTAGAAAAGCCTTGTAGTACCAGCTCTGAAATCCTGTTCATGTCTCATGTGTTGATTTGTGCATGTGAACATAACAGAAATAAACTCCTTTTTGCTCAAAAGAAGTTGGTCTGCAGAGTATAACACCATTTACTTAAGTCTTATTCCAGAATGTTTTAAAGCTAAATTGTTACAACTGAATCRGTATGTTCCCTTATGATGATGGTTAATTAGGGATACCCTTTTCGTGGGAGAGACTGTCCTCTTTTAGCTGCAAAGCTGGATTTATAAATGAAAATTAATGGAATAGCTTGATGGAAAATTGGCATGTTTTGGTTTACTTTTCTGTAGCGTTTCTTTGCCAGTCCAATCTTACAGCTTAATCAAGGTCAGGCTTCATACTGAAGCTGAAAACTGGTATGAGACAAGGGTGATTTAATAAATGAATTGACTTTGGGAAGGCCTCAGTAACGTGATTTGTCTCTAAGCAAGCGGCCGGACTGCTTGTGCTGGTATAGCAGAGTGATGTTCCCACAGCGCTACCCAACTGGAGTGGTGAGCTGTGGCCTCTCCTGCCAGGAGCTTCTCCTTCCTGCCTTTTGGTGTCCGCTCCTTTCTCAGAATGCAGTTCTGCTGTGGTCAGAACTAAGGCTGTAGAAATACCTACGTAATTTCTTAATTCCATGTGTCAGAGAAGCAGCATATAAAGCATGTAATGTTGCCACTTCTTTTTCCTGTCACAATTTGTAATCTGTGAATATGCGTGGACCTGTCATCAAGCAGGGTTCTTCATCTGAACTGGCATGCATCCTTTTTGGTCTGTGTTGCCTCTGGGGCAATTGTTTTCAGAACCTCATCTTTGCTGCCCTCCCACTCTATAGATGTCTACTTAAACAGATTCATGGCTTGTCCATTGTCCCTTTAGCTTGATGCCCCTGTTGTCACTGTAAGGTGATGTAGAGGGAAAGAGTTTTTTTTCACTGCAGTAATCCTCAGGCAGCTGGTTCTTCTGGTGGTGAAAAACTACTTCATACTCTCCAGGAGGCTAATGTCTTCAGAATTTGTTGAATAACTGTGTTATGACTGCAAAGGTAATAAGCTATAATTGCAGACAAATGCATGTACAAGTTGGCTGACACCATTTCTGTGCATGCATAATGTCCTTATCTGTGTTCTTTTGGGTAGCTGTTGCAGTCTGCTCTTACTTGCTCTACTGGAGCAATGTCGAGAGGCTCCTTCTCTAGGAAATCTGGTTTTATAATGTTCTAAAAGCAAGGCAGATACTCCTTTACATATGCTATAAAAGATGTAGTTCTGATATTAGTTTGCTGTGCACACGTTATCAAATATTTTAAATGTCTTACAGAGTGTGTTAATTTTTTTGTTTTGGTTTGGTTTTTTGCATCACAATGTGCAGAATATTTTGTGCTTCAGCAGTAAGGCCTTTTCTCCTCACTTCTGTGCAGTCTATGAATTGTGAGTTCCTTCGAAACTCTTGTTTCAGGAAAAGGTACACAATCTGATTCATTGACACGCTGATGTTTTGGCATCCTGTATCGTCCATATGCATATAATGTAAATTTGTTTGTTTAGTCAGCATAAGAGCTCTGACCCTATAAGTCTTTGGGACCGCATAACTTTTTCCTACTTGCTAAGTGTGCAAGACTTGTGTAGAGCAGTTTGGTCCCCTGGAGCATCACATCTTCCTCTGCCACAACTAGCCATGCAAATGTTGTCGTGAAGGTGAAAGTTATCCTTACTCAGGGCAGAGTCTGTGCAAAGGCTAATGTATACCTTCTCTTCCAGAGTCAGTGTAAGGAGGCAAAGGCTCCTGCAGAGCTTCATGCAGGCCCTAATTTCCCTAAATATTTAATTGCATGGTGTAGGTTATCCATTGATGTGTGTGCAGTGTGGTCCTCCTTATCTGTGTATGCTGCACAGAGTGTGCTCCTTGTATAGCCCCTGAGCATACTGTGTAACTTGTCAAATCTAAACTAGTTTTCAATTACTTGCCCCAGGGTTACTCCTTTTTCCTTCCTGAAGGGTACTTTCCTGCTTATTTTAATTATGAGTGTTTCTTCATTCTCTTTTAAATAAAATACCATAGACAATACTTTCTTGTCTCTTAAGGAGCACGTGCCCCAAAACGCTGGAGTATTTGACTCTTTAGTGTTTCTTCTAGTGTTTTTAGTGTTTCTTCTAACCATATGTTCTGACATATAGTCCCACTGGCTTCAGTAAAAAGAACTTTCTCAAATGAATTACAAGAATCTTTTTTTATTAACAATCTCTTTCATATTTCCTTGTCCTGGCCCACAAATATCTCAAACTTTTCATTGGGAAAAAATCTAGTTTCTGAGGGAGAGACCAGACCTGTAAACTTTTAAGCCTGTAGTAAATATTTCAGTGCATTATGTGTAGGGATCACCTCAGGAGTTCAGATTAGAAATGTCTCTGAAATGTAGACTATCTGCTGAAGATCAGTCCTGATGAGCATCCACATAGGATTTTATTTAGCAGGAGAAATCAGCTTGGAAGTTGTAGCATAGAGAGAATCTACATAAAGTACTAGGCAGCATTTTGATGAACAGAGCACATTCTTCCAGTGTGGAAACATTGTCTCAGCTGTTTGACTAAGAATTTCCAAATGTTTGATAGTACAGACTTGTTTTCTTGCATCTCATTTCTGAGACCTTATTTCATCTTGAGTCTAAAGATGGAGCTCCAGTTTTATGATGGCAATTGCCATGCTGATAGCTGTCTTTAGGAATGTGGCAACAACTTAAAAGCATTGGAGAATGCAGCGCATGAGCATAAATGAGAAGCACAGTTGCTGAAAATGGGTTTAGGAATTCAGTTAATCTGCTTGTGTATGTCTCAAAATACTGTCTTTTTTTTATTCTAGGGGACAAGCTTTTCTCTAGCAAGATCTGCAGTGACATGGGTACAAGATATAAAACAAAAGTGAATTTTAGAAGTGCATCTGTTCCAATATAGCTTGAGGTGATAAGAAATCAAGACTTTACACTGCCATGCTGTTTGGAGTACAGTTTCTCTGCCTGTGGGCAGCAGCATATGCAGTTAAAGTGCACCAAATAACTTTTCACACACCCTTCTTAAATCATACCATTGTATTTTGGGACAAAATAAGAGGCAGGACTTTGGAATTTCCTGGCATTTGTTGAAGCACTAGAACTATAGTATATTTTTAAATCCTCCCCCTCCTCTTTTTTGCTCAGTCCCGTCTTTAACACTTTTAAGCGTTGCTACTGATGCCCCCCTGCAAAGAATGAGATGGCAAAGCTTCCTCATCTGTTGGACTGTGGTCTTCAAATTCCTTTGTGTTAAAGGGAATTAATGTGGCTAAAGGCTGGCTTAAAAAGCTTTGCYAGTACATGTTGCTCTCCAAAGAATGGTTATGCACATCAGCTATTTGCCCTCAGTTTTGCTAGGGAGGAGAACTAATTTTCTTGCCTAAGGAATTGTAAGATTTGGTTACTTCCTGAGCCTAAAATAACGTGCCCTGTTGCTTAAACCTTGTTAGTAAGCTGAGACTTGCTGAAGAAGCATTTGCTTTTTCCACTCCTCAACCTGTCAAGTTTTCAGATTATCCTTGCTTGTGTTCTGCTGGTAGAGACCAGGTGGAAAATAATAAAGACCCTGTGCTTATCTGTGGTCAGCACTGGCTGAAAGGGAGGGCTTATCTCTCCTCCCCATGTGTCCTAGAGGAAGCCAGGCTGAAGCAGTGAATCCCAGTTCTTAACAACAGGAAAACCCAGAATTTGACTTAAAGGGGATGATTGATTGGAGACRACAAAAAAAGACACCAAATAATTGGGATTGGTGTCAAGTGGCTGAAGCTATATTTGTGGTCTGCTGAGGTATAGCAGTGACCCAGCTGCCTTCCCACTGCAAATACAGAGCTCCTGGAGCAGTGGAAACTACTCAGGCTGAACCAGCAGTCTGGTCACTTGTGCTGGAGGTCAAAGAGCATCATCCTACAGATTTATTTTTATTTATTTATTGAAACGTCATTCTGTAGAAGCATGCATAGCAGGTTTCAGCTCAATGTAGACAGTGAGACTCCAGATTGTCTTTATACAGCCTGTGCATGTGAGTGGAGGGATGGTGGTGGGATGTATACAGGAGGTGGCTTAATCTTTGTCTTTGTTAAGCTTCCTCATGTTGCAGTACCTTGACAGCAGATGTGATGTTGTGTTCCAGAGCATGATGTTAAGAGAAGTGGAGGATGTGTGAGAGAGGGATGCCCTCATACAATGACCTTCCTATCTGTAAGCTCTCAAAATAATAATGCATAAGTGTTCAAGAAGATGCAAAGTCAATTACTGTATAAGCTTGTCCGACTAGCTGCTGCGACTGGCATTCACAAAATCGCAGCTTAAGGGAGTGCGTAGGGGTAAAAACTATAAATATTATGAATTTGTGACTGACGCAGTTTTTTATCCATGCTGTTGCAGAAGCTTTGGTTAAAGGATTGGTAGTAGGAAAGGTAAAAGAGGAGTAAAGCATGGCATCCGTAAGAGCTTGAATGCAAAATAGTGGATTGCGGCTTGGTGATGATGGGGATATATGTAAGATTTTGGGGGTCTTGGATTTATATAATTCTGAAATTCTGCTGTTGTGTGTGGTGGTGTGTTTTGCTTGTTTCTCTAGTAACTTAAAGGTGTGTAATTTTCCTTGTCTCAGAAAGCTGTTCCTGAATGATACTTTGGAATTTCCCCTCTTTGCAATTGAATAATTTGGTCCTTAGCTATGTAGACTATCCTAATTCACTTGCCAAACCCTCCCTGCTATGAAAATTGATTTGTTATGTATGTACTTTTTGGCAAGTGGCTAGCCTAAGAGAAGTTGAGTTAATGTTACCTGTAATAACTGACTTTTGCCCAAAGATCTCCAAATATTTTTTTTAACTTTTACTTTAAGTTCTGAGTATAAGTAGATATTATCTCAGTTTAAAAATGGAGGAAGTCAGGGCATTGCTGGATACTAATCTGGTCCTTCCTAGAGTCTAACTGTTCACTTGCTGAACAAAAGACCCTGATCTCCTTAGCTGTTGTCTTTGTCACGTGTCCTGATAGTAATGAATAAAATAATAAATTTATCACATCTGTACATTTTAGAAAGATAAAAAGTAATGGAAAAACTTGGACGTTGGACAAACAGCCACATTTCTAAAATACTGGGGCTCGTCCCTATTACATGAAAGGAATTGCTGTCCCAGATGGTTAAACATAAAGGGATTAGATATACAGGATTTTGTGCCTTGTATTGTCTTAGTAACCATGGTGCCATGCTGTCAAACCTTGCAAGAGTTTCCTAGACACTTTTCCAGTGATTGCTGTGAATCACTGACTTTTTTTTTTTTTTTAGTTAGACTTTGTACATATGCAAGATACAGAGAAGTACAAGTCTGTTGTGCCACTTCTCATGAATAATGAACTGCCCAAGTGATACTGGAAGTAGTGTTAGGTTTTGCCAGTTTCCAGAGCAGTCTGATTGCATTCAGAGAGCTGTAATGTTATAAGCAGTCGAATTTAAGTTACTGGAATGCTCCTAATTTCCAGCAGTCCTAGAGGCGTGGAAAGTGCTTTCTGCCTTGGAGCCAGGACTTCCTTTCTCCAGCTGTCATTGTCAGAGAAGCCACCTTCTGTTTGCCATCCTGTCTCTTTGGATTGAATTCTCTGTTTGTCACCAGCTCTTCTACTCTTCTTTTTCTCTTCAGTTTAAATTTTTGTTCCTCCCCTTGCAGAGAGAAGCTTACCAAAATTAAGCTTTAGTCCTCCTAATTTGCAGCTCTAGTTCACTAAGTGCAAAGCTATTTCCCTGTAAGTTAGTTTTATCCTTTGTGGTGGAATTTTGCTATAATTCTTATGTTACCAGGATCGTCCATTAACTACTGCCAGGAGAGGCATTAACTCACATGCACGTATAATCTATTACACAGCTGTGTAATTAGATGTGTTCCCCATGTAAGGAGGAAAAAGGTTTCAATTCCTTTAATGCAGTAAAAATCTCTGTAGCTAGGAGTTTCTGACCCTTTGTATGGAATACTGAAGGAGCATTCAGAAATTATTGGGATTGTTTGCTTGTGCAGAAAAAAGTTGTTTGATGGGTTTCCATTTAAAGCAACTGCTTTTTTATAACTTCTATTTCAAGCCTTTTCTTCAATCTTTTCTTCCACTTGTTCTGGACAGTACTGCAGGATGTCTGTGCTCCATTTCTTGCAAGTAATGACATCCCAAGAAATACCGCTTCTTTTTCCATGTGCGAGCTCTTTTCATCACTGATTGAGAGCCTTGCTCTGTAGGATCACTCTCATGCGCTCTGCTGTTTAAAGAATGGAAGAGTTTTTGGCATTGGATGCTATTGTGTATAATACCTCTCGTATCCAGCATGAGAACAGAGGGAAAGACTAGCACTGGGAACAGGGAAATAGGTTTGACTAGACCTGTTGTTTTGTTGTAACTAACTAAATATATAAAATAAGTTGCTGTAGTAGTGGATTATGCTAGTTTTCAGTTACACGTGGTAAAACTAAATGGGAACCTGTTACCATTTAAAGAAACTAAGCAGGAGGGGCTTGTCCAAGGTGGTTCTCTCCTTCCCTTATATCGAACTCAATAACCATGGGCAGTGGAGAGAGAGAGATTTAAAATACCCAACAACTAGATGGGGAGTAACTCCTGACATAAAGGCTTCTATTCATGGCTTCTTCCCCCACCTCTTCTTGTTTTCCTTAAATATATATTTTATACACAGCATTTAGGCCTATTAGTTGAGCTGGTTTTGGTAGGTTCAAAATGGGAACATGGTGTTTTGAGGCTAGGCACTAAACCACAAAACTAGCTGAGCTGATGGCATGGTGCCAAAAGCTTCCTGGCACATGATGCAGCCTTGGCCTCTCATTGTTTGCAGGCCTCCAAATGTGGAGGGCTGTGTACAGGACCCACACTGTTGCATTCTTAGGATCTCAGTAATGTATGGACAGCATTCAGTAGGAAAAGTGGATTATTAACAGAATTTGAAGGAGGTGAGAATCTTTACTTCATGTATCCTCTTCAAAGTTTCTTACCAAGCTGCATAGGGCAACCTGCTGTGTTGCAGGCCAGGTATCCTGGCATCTGTACAGCTGTAGAGTGTAGCATTCTTCTTCTTTTATGAAAATGCTTGGGACAGTGAAATAGGAATATTCACATACAAAAACTTTTCCAGCCTTCTCTTGCTTAGCCCATAAGGTCTGCCAAGAAGTTAAGTCTGAGGTTCTTGGAGGATACTGGGCAAGAAGAAGCTTTACATTCTGGTCAGAGAGAAGCAATGGGGAGAGGCAAGCCTGTCCTATCTAGAGGGCAGATTAGAGAGAAAATGGGAGAGAGGGACATCTTAATTCTGGACTGTTTATATGCCTGGAAGGTGAGTCTGGGTTTGAATAAGAAATTGTATATCCAGAGGGAAGCTCATTTTGCAATATGGTCATTCCAAGTTTTTGCTGATAGGTGGGTTTTAAACACCTGTCTTTTGAACGCACAAGCCTTCTTAATGCCTGCTAGTGCACATCTCTCCACATTCCCCAGTATAAGGCACAGCATGATTGCCTGCACTCCCGTGTGGGAGTAGTATCTGCTGGTTGCTTACATGCACGTGGTGAGAAATAGCATCAATCATTAATGTCCTTGTGAGACTAGTTCATGGGATGCCAAGACATGTGATGGTCTCTGGTAAACACCGGTTCCACTTGTGCCATTTGCCTGCCCTAGAGTGGAGGGTGGGGGGGGCTAAGCTCCTGTGTTTGAGGGGTGCTCTGGGGTTAAGTACCGTTTGGTGCACTGCTAGTAGCTGTGGAGTTAATACTGTCATCTGACAAGATCCCCTGTGGCAGTAACTGCTTTCCCCTGATTCTTGGAGGGGGTTCATCCATAGCAAGTGCGTGCTGGGTTGTTACGCCTCTGTCACCTAGTGTCTGTGTCATCCATCGACACCTTCTGCTGGGAGAAGTGCCAGCCTCGTGTAAAGAGCCCCCTCTGAGAGTGGGGGTTAGCCAGTAATCCCTTTAGAAAAGTCTGTGTGCTGCGAGACTGCTGTGCTGCAGATCCTGCTGTTACTAAATTTTGCATTTCACCTTTGGCTTTTTGCCAGGTCCCATGGGGAACTTGGTTTCCAAGAAGCAGTTAGAGAAAAGGAATAGTAGCTGCTCTTTACTAGGGACCTATCAGTCAGTGCTCATCCTTCCCTGTGGGAGGGAGGCAGCCATGGAAGGAGGCTCACATGTTAGGCTCAAATCCTCATAACCAAGACACAACATCAGCAGGAATACTTTGTGCTACTCTGTTAAAATAGCCTCTTGTGTGAGCACTTCAGGTCCTGAGACTCTCACTGCCTTTGCTCCTGTGACCCTTTGTGCCTCTTTGAGGCAGAACAGCTGGTGTGCATGACTTCAGGTTAACTTCAGGTTCAGTTTGATGAAGTCATGATGAAGTCTCCAGGCTTTGAAAGAGAGACCTGGTGGTTGTAAGGTCCTGTAGTGACTTGTAGAGAATAGGGGTAGTGACTAAGGTTGAGCAACCAAGTCCTTTGGTTAACGTCCAGTTGTCTAGGCCATCATACTGCCACCCTTTGACGAGGGTCAACTGTGCTATTTTTCCCTTCTTATTCCCCTCCCATTTGTCAACATCAGATGCTAATCATAGGCAGAGGAGAAACTGTACCTAATCTTGCAATAGAGATGGACAGAGTGTGGATCCTCATGCTCCTGTTGGAGAGGGGCATACTAATCAAAGGCTAGAGACCCCATCTGCCTGACACAAAACTGATGATTGAGTACTTTAATCTTTGAGAGGTACTTGGTGGGCACAAGGGTACACAGGCTTCACCTAGGAAGTTCTCACCTTGCTCACTGAATTCAGCCTTCAGCTTCATGAAAGCTTTGTGTTAAGATTCATTAATACACATGGATCATTAGTGCAGGTGCTTATGAAACTTCATGTTTTTTCTTGGCTGTTACATTCAGGAGTAATATGCAAAAGGAATGAGTTATGCTTGTTTAGTTTCTCTTCTCCTCTCATTCCCATCTGTTAAAAACAAACCCATAAACAAAAATGAGGCTATTCCATCGTTTTTCATCTCTACCAGGCTGCTGTTAAAAGGCAGCTTGTCCTTCATAAAATGATCAGTTGGTACTGAGCTCCACCCCATTTTTATTTTAGGATAGAAGAGGCATGTTTCACTTCCTGTAGCTCCTTCTGTGTCTAGCCACTTGTGGTCCACAAGCCCCGTGTTGCTGATGTGAAACTAACAACTTAAACGATTGTGATTATTAAGAGGAAGAAAGTGCCTGAGGATATTTGTCATCTCTTTTGTGTGAACTGTGTTTCTTCCATTACTACTTGATGTCATTCTYTTGCCACTTGATGTGGCATCTCTAACCCCTGCTGTTTTTATAGTCTACACTTTTTTGATTGAAAGCTTCTTGGCCAAGGATCTAGGCTAAAATTTGCTCAAGTAGCTTGGGTCTGAGTCTTATTTTCATGAATTACTTGGGCTTATGAGGTACCAGTGTGGTCCCAAAAATTCAAYCCCATGTCCTGTACCAGTACTCCCCTTTTAATTCACCTTCCCAAGATACCTTCCTTCTTTTCTATTTTTAATGGTTTTGTTTTTAGGAGGAGAAATGAGTATTTGGGACAGAAAAGGAGCCTCTTGAAGGTCATCGTTGTTGTTTTGTGGTAGTGATGTTCTAAACAGGATTTCCATTGCCACATACAGCTTTTGTAATAAAATATGTGCCCACAGTGCTGGGTGAGTGTATTTTATGAACTGTATTAAATCTGTACTGCAGCACGCACCACTCTGAGGAAGTAAAACAAATCCCAGGTTAAGGTTTGGTTTTTTTTTTGGTCTGTCTTCCATTCTGGCCAAACGCCAACTCTTGGGGCAGGAACCAGCTTTCCACTTTATGCAAGTGGATACCCTGCTTGGCACATCGGAGAGCTAGTCCCACATAGCAACTTACAAGTAGTATTTCTGTCTTTCTGCTGTAGTAATATTGATAGGAATCTTGTCTTGTCCCACTAATTCTTCAGTTATCTCAAACCTATCAAAGTGCATGTGTCTGTCAGACAGTGTAGTAGTTGTTTAAAAATGCTGCTGAAAATTAAAGTGAAGCATTAATCCAGGAAATGTACCGGCGTGCAGAGGTTTTGTAGAAAACAGTTACTGTGCTGTTGAACAGTATCTGCTCTGTGCAGCTTGCAGTCTAAAACGTCAGAACTTCTATTTCAGGGCTGTGTCAAATTGCTTGAAGCTTTTTAGGGCTGGACCAAGCATCAACACAACATGTCTTCCAAGTTTCTGTAGAAGTCCTAGTAAAGCAGTATCTAAATATAGTGCTGATGTACAAGTGTTCCTTTATTTTTCCCCTGTTGTGTTTTACTTGCTTCTGGTTGTACGTTTATTCCATTTAAAGAGGGTTAGGTTTTTCTCTGAAGTTTTCACTCAAAATATTTGACTGCCTACAAACACGATATGAAAGACAAGATTAAAATAAATAAGTACATTTCCTATAAAAGGAATGAAGATATGAGGCAGCTAAGTTTTAGAGCAGCCAGCAGGCCACAGCTGTGCTGCATGGAGGAGCGCAGCCGTCCTTCTGGGTGTGTGCTCTGTTACTGGCACAAAAATTAGCTGTATGTACAATTTACTCAGTTCAGAGTAAGTATCTGTGCCTGGCTAATCTTTTTCCTTTCCAAAACGGCCCGGTCAAGTCAGAAACCATGGCCTGGATCCTCTCCCTCTGATGGGGGGAGCATAACTGTGAGGATTCTTTCTGTTGTCAAGTGATTGATCCCCTTCCAGTAAGCAGTTTATCCCATCTAAGATTTTTGTCTGCTTCCGGACATGCCTCTGGACTGTATAAGGAGTTTAGGTTGACACCGTTCCTAAATCAGTTGTTTGGGGGTAGGTGGGGTGAAACCAGCTTCCAATGCAATACAAATTGATGTGAATTTGTGTTTCCCCACCTCTGTTAACTTTAATTGAATGAGGCCAAAGAATCATTTAGGTCTCTATTCTTTCTAAGGTGTCTGGTCAAGATGCTGAGACCGTGTGTGCACTTGTAATGCATTTGGGCACAAAGTTCTGTTATCTCTTGCCCCACACAAAGGGCTTTTGGAAGCTCTGTGTCTGTGGCTTGAAGATTTTGGATTTTGTCTCAAAAATTTGAGGTTTTTCTCTTTGTAGCTGTAGGTGGCCCGCCTTAGAGCTTCTCTTAGTGGTTCTTGGATTTGTAAATTCTTTTTCCTGTCAAAATACAGAGTTCAATGTCAGTTTATGCAGAGCATCCAATAGCCAGGGTTTCCACGGCCACTATTCAGGTGCCAGTCACAGGCATTCAGGCCTGCTCGTTGGTTTGGCTGAGCACAAGATGCTTTTAAGCCCCTTGTTTGAGTGCTGCAGTGAGCAAAGGAATGAGCGGCTCAGTGGTCCCTGACACAATGGGAGGTGGTTCCGATCACCACCTGCCTGCTGGGAACTGCCCGGGGCTGTTCTGTTGGTGGTTGATAGCTCATGCAAGACAGCCCCTGTTCCAGCTACTCCCACTTACTTTCCTTTTTAATGCTTTGTTCTCTAGCAAAATGTTGCTTGTAAAGCGGGGGGAGGGGGGAGGAGATCCCGGGCTATTATCTGCTAAGTAGGTCGTAATTCTGGTAAATAATTGATTTTTTTTTTTTTCAGGCTTGAAATCAGAAGGCGGTCTTAAGTGCCAGTGTCAGACCACTATGATTATCACTCCTTCTGGAATTTCAGTGCTTCATCTTGGGGAGTGGTTGTCTGGCTCTTTTGGGAGGGGGATGCCACTGGAAATAAAAGGAGAAAGTAACTCCAAAACCACATGGATAAAGTGTTTCTTTTGCTGCTATATTGTTTTTAAAGTTTTCTTGCTTTGAACTAGCTCCTCTGGGGTACACTAATTCTCTAGGTCTGCTTCTGGCTTGTGTTGTGCTCTGGACTAGCTGCTCAGACTCTCTCTTTACCTGTTTTTATTAAGCAATGGAATTTGGAAATGAAAGTGTTAACAGCAGCAAGCACCATCATTGGCTGTGTCTGCTCTGTATGCGAGTGTCCATGCTGTACTGGTTAATCTTTTAAAATCTTATCCTGCTGTGCAGACTGCTCAGTAGGAGTCTGGTGTGGATTCCTTGGGTTCAGCCTGTATTTTGGCATGGCCAAATCCTGTTCCCAGGTAGTTGGGACAACTGATCAATCTCCTACTGTGGGGGGKGTGTGTGTGTGTGTATATGTATGTGTGTATGTACACACACTTGGTGTATGTATTTTGTGTTTCTCAACACTTTGTGTCCAGAGTGTTTCCCTAAAAAGCTTCCTTTACCACTAGGGAAAGAGAAGGTCTTGTGCAGGAAAGTGGGGTGTGGGGACAGCCCCCCCCCCCCACCTGAAAATCTGTTTATTTTGTGACTTGCCTGGGAATGAGTCCTCACTGTTGACAGTCCTTAGCTACATCATCTGCAGTACAGCAATAGTGCAAAGGCTTCTCTAGCGCCTGCAGCAGAGAGAGCTCTTTTCACAAGTCCTTCTCCTGCTTTGCTCTCTTCTGCACTGGTTGATCTGAATTACAGCTTCTGAGTGCCCTTGAAGAAGTGTGTGTGTGGCAGTCACAGATGTCTGCACAGGCAGCCAGGCTCTGATCCTGCCTGGGTCTGTGTGCCCCTGCCACAGCTCTCCTTGAAGTATAAGGGAGCCACAAGAGTTCAGTTCTTGGCCTTGGTGCAAAGTTACTGTATGAAACTACTTTGTGACTTTCTGGGCACAAGGACCTCTAATCGTTTGCTTTGAGAGCTACTGTCTGAGCAGGAACTCTGCTTTGTATGTACAAGTTTGGGTACAGAAGAAAGCTGTTGCAGGACACCATCATCTACATAAGTTGTTGCATCTTAGTTGGGACTGGTGTGGTCCTGTTTTCCTTCGGATGAAATTCATTGGCATTTTAGTGCTTCCCCTTGGCATGGCTTCAAAATCACTTGTTGGCTCATTCATGCTGTGGGATGGCAGGGCTTAATGAAATGGTGGTGCAACACATCTGTGTTACCAAAATAAGCTCCCCCTTATCCCATATTTTAATAAAATCTGAACAGCAATGAATCAGTCGATGATGAAATGTAAAACAGCATTGTTGGTGTCTGGAGTACACCATGAGCTCAGACTGAAAGGTCTTTCCTCTCATCTGCTCTGCAGCTTCTCTGAGAACTCTGACCGGCACCACTGTGCTGCTTGTTCTTGAATCGTGTTTTTCTAAATTTATCTTTCACAATCATAATAATTAGAGGAGGACTTCCACTTCTAAAAACAGATTCTGCAAAAGAAGCATGCAGTTTGGGAGGAAAGGTAGCATGGTATGTCAGGTGAGAACTTACTAGCCCAGAACAAACCTTGACATGTGACCCCAACTACCTTCATCTTATCTAGTAGTTTCAAGGGAAAAGAGATGTGGAGTAGATGGTGTTTATTAATGCTGGTAGGGAGCTGTGTTCTACCTCAAGCATCTTTAATTAAAAAAAAAAAGTTTCTATAACTACCTTGCTATCGTTATGAATGACACAAAACTGTTGTTTTTTCTTCTCCAGCCAGATGACAGGAAGACATTGAGCTTGGGCAGCAGCTGTGTTCAGAAAAGGTTGTGAGTGGTGTAGGCAGAGCCATCTGCCTAGCAAGGCATTTAGCTTGGGTTGCTTGTTCTAGGCCAAGATGGTAAATCAATAGCTTATTTTTTACAGTGTAACAAGTAAGATGTCAATGGCTAGATTTACAGTGTAAACAGGAAAATGGTGGCTAGCTTTATTGGCTTCTTGGTGTCCTAGCTGCACTAGTGAGAAAACAAAACAGTATGGAAAAAAAAAAGCCAAAGCAACTCATCCTGAAAGAGGTTGAAGATCTAAAACAGAACAGTATTCTTTTCAGGCATGTTTACTGTTTTGGGTTTGGTTTGTTGTTTTGTTTTTCGTTTTTTGTTTGTTTGTTTGGGTTTGGTTGGTTTTTTGTGTGTGTTTTTTGTTTTTTTGTTTGTTTTGTTTTTGTTTTTTGTTGTTTGGGGTTTTTTTGATGTTGTTGTGGTGGTCTTTTTGTTTTGGTTTTTGTTTTGTTTTTTAAATAGAGTTTAATACCCCCTGCTACCTAGGGCTGGTCCTCCCTTCCCTTCTCACAAACCTGTCAGTTCAGTTAAACTCTTGTTTTAACAGGCGCTTTCCTCTCTGCATGGCAGGACTTTTGGTCTGCTCTAGTTAAATACAGGAACTGGAATATATACATTGTGGGTTTTTTTGTTAACAGATCATGCGGTGGCAATTGGTCCATTTTGTTTCTATTAATTTTCTAATCTCTTCTAATTCTCTGAAGATTCCTGTTGCCAAATGTTGTTTGAAGTGGCTGCAAAACTGAGACAACTGTGAAGAACAAAATAGTAAATAGTATGCTGATCATGGCTGGAATTTTCATCCATTCACCTGACAAATGATAGAGCCACACTAGGTGTGAGAGAAGCAGCCCCCCCAATGTAGGTTGTACGTGCAGTTTCCTTTTAGGCTTTGTTACTAGATTTCTTTKTAGAAATGAAACCAAAGCTGTAGTTCGAGCACAGCAGTAGCGCTGACCTGAATGGTCACGTTTGCTCCATCCCACCCCTGTGCTTGGTTATGCTGATGCATTGTGTGGAGATGATCAGTGAAATGGAATATGGAACTGCTCTGGCTTATAAAATAACACTCTTGCCAGTTATTTTTAGCTTAGCCAGCTCCTGCTGTGGTTTGCTGTGCTCCTGGCAAACACGTTATGGGACAGTGGGAGGAGATGTGGACAGGAACCTACAAAGAGAGTGCAAACTGCTTGACTCCTAAAACTTTAGCTCTGCTAATGCAGCCCCTGCTTTTGTTGGGAAATAGTCTGACTTCTAGGTTCTTCTCCTTACAGCTGTGTGTGGTTCATTGTTGTTTACTTGTTTGGTTTTGTTTTGGTGTTTTAACCTTATTTTTCATGGAAACCTTTTCTCTATTTCAGTCAGCTTGCACCTCTGATCTAGTCAGTGCTAAACCTCCTGGTGCCTTTGGTGCAAAGCCACATGTACTTATGGATGTATCTGCCTGTCCATGTATTTTTATACTGAAAAAAGTCTTTAATTCTGAACGACCAGGCCTAAAATATACTTTCTGCCTGTTAGACTTGCAGTGAATGAGAACAGCTAAACTTGGTGCACAATCCTGAGTACGGAATGGAAAAGAAAACTGGAAAGGCGTTCCAGTTTGCTCTGGGATTTACTTTGCCAAGAACATCCAGTGGCCTGACTGCCAACATGAACTGAACATGGAAACCTTTCCAGCCTGCCTGGGAAAACATAGAACAGCAGAGGAATCTAAAGACATAGACCCTGGATGGAAACAGATTCACTTTCTGCTCTCTCCAAGGCAGGAGTCTGAGAGGTATTCATCCATGTTATGGGGTGTTACATTGTGCCGTATGACTTAGTGGTAAACATGTAGGAGAAACAGTAAAAAAAGAAAAAAGGCAGCAGGAGTTTCACTGTTTTGGGCCCTGGCCTGTCCTGTGAGTTAAGTATTCTCACACTCTTCCTTGAACGGACCAGAATTTCTCTGTCTACCTGTTGGCAGCATATTTGCAGCCAGTCATGCTGGGAGCATACCTCATTCATATATGCGTGTGTTTACTCACTGATGTTTAGGGGTCTAAGTGTTGGCAATTAAACCTTTTAAGTGCCTTGGAGGGCATGTAGCAGCCAGTAGGACATAGGCATTGTCAGCCATCATAGAGAAATGTTCAGGTCTTGCCTTCTGCAGTAACTATGGGTAACTTTCTTTCCTAATGTTAGTTACATACAGCGTGCTATATCCAAAAATTTACAAATTGCTGTGGAGACACCCTGTATTTGAAAGGCCACATATTCTAAACGCGTAACCTGTTTTCCTTCTAATCGCAACTGTTATCATAAGTTGGACTCCTCTGTGTAGTTTGCGGTGTGCAATAGTTGTGCTTCCCTCCCAGTATTTCAGTTTGATTGAAACTGATCCAAGTGTCAGATGTCTTAGAGATGGGAATTTACACCTCTGCTACTCTTCCCTTGCTGACCTCTGTGCCGTGCACTGTGTCAAAGCCTGGCTAAATGTAATGCGTGGATGACAGCTTGGTCTACACTCCTTAGCATGTAACACTCCATGGTTGCTAAGCCGGAGTTGTCTGAAGATGAGCAGCGGGGGAAGTTGTGCTGGCTGGCAGAAGGGAAATCTTTGGAATTTGCATGCTACAGTGCAGTCTTGTCTGGTAAAAGATGGATTCTCCTGGATGACCAGGTTAGCTTCCAAAATTTTTCTTTCATGATAACGACTCTCTCAGTAGCCTTAGTGAGCAGTTCTTTCTGTCCTGTGTGAGGATGCCTTAGGCTTCCCTGACGTGGAGAATGGCCTCGGTAGCCCCAGCTTTCACATTATGGCTGGATCATGGAACCTCACTCTGCATGGGTATTAGATCTGTGTGAATGTTAAATCTGTCCCCAGGAAAATGCCAATCAGAGCAAAACGCAACAGCATATCTCAGTAACAGATTGCTACAAACAGATCAGACCTGTCTTCTAGTCTCCGCATGAACTCTTCATGGAATATATGGGCAGATTAAAGAACTCTGATCTTCTTTTTTAGATGTTTAATGATCTGGGTTTGACACACCTAAAAGATTAAAAGTGGACTGCAGTTAATTCATCTCCTAAATACTTAAGGGTGCTGTCTGCTACAAGGATAAATCTCATCTGTGGTAGAGACAGAAGTTTCTTGGAGGCTAGTTAATGTCTATGGCCTGAGATCCCCTGGGGGAGGGAGGGTGGAGAGAACCACCAGATGTCTTGCTGCTTCCATATGCAAGGTACATTGCTTTCTCCTTCTTCCATCTCAAAACTGAGATGCAGTTCTCAATCTCTACATGCACGCATACACATGCACTCACATGCATAC
This sequence comes from Phoebastria nigripes, assembly GCA_035582835.1. Classification (NCBI taxonomy): domain Eukaryota; kingdom Metazoa; phylum Chordata; class Aves; order Procellariiformes; family Diomedeidae; genus Phoebastria; species Phoebastria nigripes. The sequence continues at coordinate 847,869 of JAYKAV010002464.1, read as the reverse complement.
TTACCCTTAAAAGAAAATGAAACATTGGGTAAAATTTACATGTGACAGATACTTGTTTCTGCAGCCACTTAACATGCTGCAGAAAGATGACCTATTACAATGGGAGAGGGGAGGATGCAAACCTGAAATGGATATGGTGATTTCAGGAAAATCTGCTGAAGTTTTGGATTCACAGAACTACTTTTTTGGTTGCTGTATAAGCTGTAGTTGTCAGTCCAGCTATGTATTTAGAAACCTTCCTTCCTGGGGTACTGTTCCCCTTTCGTCCTATTCCCTAAAGAGTGTTTCATTGCAAGTTGTCAACAGACGGCATGCTTTCAGAGCCCATTTCATGTCTGCCTGCAGAAGGGAAACTGCAGCTTGGCTGCACTGTATGAAACTGCTTATTTAACTCTGCCTTGGTTTTGTGTGCTGATGGGTGTTTCCTGTTGGTGGGCTGTGTTACGTATTTCACTGCAATTCTACTTCTTCAACCCATGCTCCCAAACAGCTTGTTCAGCAGTGGTAAGCAAGAACATCATCTGTGGACGTTTTTCTTCTGTGGCAAATGATGGGGTGCCCTGTAGGAATTTATCAGTTAGCACTGATAGTTGGATTCTCTGCATGTGCTTAATGGAGAAATACAGTTTGAGGCCACAGGCAGACTTGGAGCTAGCTTTTGTTACTTTTTGCCTTTCTGGTTTCATGCTTATCTAATACTAAACAATGAATTTGCAAACTAATGGGATTTTTTGTTGCGAAATGAATTGGTTTTCTATTTGAGTGGGGGCTTCAGGTTTCACTAAACATCTTTACATGTAGATGTACTGTCTTTACATACAGAAGAGTATACAGAGCATGAAGGAGAGAGTTTGTTTTGAATCTGTTTGGCATCCTAGCGGAGTCTTTTCTTCATCAGTCTGAGAAGAATAAAGCCATAGGGCTTTGACATGGCAAACGTATCTATTTTTTTTCCTTTTGATACTTGATCTTCATTCTGAGACAGGCTCCTGATGTAGGTAGACAGCATAATTATTGTTTGTGGATCTCAGTTTTGTGCAAAAGTGTACAAAGTCTTGAGTGCACTATTTCCTGGTTTTGGAGATGATGATTCGGAAGGTGTCAAGGAAATAAGCAAGATGTTTAGTTTTCCATAGTTTAACGCTTCTATTTTTTAGAAAGTGCTGCTGTATTCCCTAGGCAACTGCATTCACAGCCCATCCATACTGTGCTCAGCACTGGGCCCGAATCCCTGATTCTTCTCCAAGTAGCCTGGCCAGCACTAAGAAATAAAACTACCTGATTCTGTATTGTTTATCACCAAGCAAACAGCAGTATGTAAAAGCTGGAGCTAAGGTCAGTAAGGCATATTAGTAACTTAAAGAAAAAAAAAAAAAAAAAAAAAAAAAAAAAAAAAAAAAAAAAAAAAAAAAAAAAAAAAGAGCTGCATTCTGGTAACTTATCCCCAAACCAGCCATGTGTAAATCCCAGGAATTGACTAAGCTTCAGCCTAAAGGAAACTCAAGCAGTGTTTTGCTAATATGATGTCTTCAGTTGCAGTACAAGTTTTTAAGTATACCCACCCCTGAACTACCATGCATGTATCCTTTCAGTTTGGATTTCTGTTCCATGAACTAGATCAGAGAGCTGATCCAGCTTAGGAGGGAAGTGTCAAAGATATTTTTCTTTGAGCTGGCTGAGTTCTTTATCTGGACCATAGACATCTGTGAGGTTGCAGAACTAAGGGGATAAGAGGGGAAAGAGCCATGCAGTGGTTTATGGTTTGGTGGGGGAAACCTTAAACCCCTATTGCTGCCAAGACAATGCATTGTCAAACTGTGGCCTCACATTCCCTGGCATAGAAACACACAGTCAGAGGATGCAAACTGCCTTAGCTCTCTCCTGCTCTGCAGCTGCAGGAATGTTTTTGGAGTGAGTATAGACATTACAAACTTGTGCTAGTCTTGGTACCCTTTACAATGAAGCCACAGTGATGTGGGGCTTTGGCATGAGGTGCAACTCCCCCTCCCCCTCCAGGATTCTAGGTATTTACTTAGGCAGGCAGGTCAGAGCTGCCGTGGCTTCACCGCTCTTTTAGCGGGATTAGCTGGAGCGCAGCTAGCTTGGAAGCTTCTCTGCATGCCGCTGTTAAGCCTCTCAAGCAGCTATGGATGTTTTGATGCTGTGAAAGTATGACACATGCATTTGAACCATTGTGTGGCCCTGGATTAGACGCAGCTAATCTTTCTTTTACTTAGAAGTTAATTTCTTTTTTGCTTCCTGCTTTCAAGTTAGATCTATGACTTGATTTCATATTCCCAAAGAATGAATCTGGCACCCAGCAGGAAGGGTGTAGGCAACAGGACAAGGGAACAGTGTTGCTGTGCTGTCTCTGAGTGCCAGTGAATTTGTGACTAACTGTAACTTTGTTAGATTCTTTCTTACCCCCCAGCCAGGTGAAATTTGAGGCAGTGTTTGAGCAGCAAATTTGAGCAGCAGGTGAAATTTGAGGAACAGTTTAGAAGAGGCGAGGAATAGGAAAATAAAGAAAAGGAATATTAAGTTTGAGAAAATGAAAAGAAAATGAAAAGGGGACAGAGATGAGAAAGGAGGTGAGAGGATGGAAGCAGTAACTGAGGAGGGGGATGGTGGAACAGACTCATAAAAGCTGGAGCAAAGCAAGGCCAGGGAGGCTGTTGCTGTCAGAACCAAAGGTGGAAGTAAATGCTTGAGGTTTTTAGCAGAATGTGTGAATTGATGATGAGCCTTTGTAGCCCCAGGTAGTTCATTGCACATGAAGATAGTGCTAGTGCAGGTGAGGGGTACTAAAGAGAATGTCAGAGGGCCAGTGGTAGAAATAAATACTCTTAGGTGCTGAGAGGGCTTGTTTCTATAAGTCACAGCTGCCGCTCTTCTCTATGGGATGGGATCTCTTACAGGTTACTCAAAGAGAAGGAGAAAGGGGGCCTGCTGGTGAGGTGAGAGAAGCATGACACACGTGGAGTGGTGTCCTCAGTATCTCTCTCTGGTGCTCTCTCAATACAACATGTTTGAGCCTATCATCCTTGTATGCCTACCCTTTTTCCTTAGTTGTCCCTTCCCAGCAATTGTCTGTTGTTCCTGTGTTTCATCTTTCTCTGGCTTTGATGGCTTGGTTACTGATGACTTACTGGCTGGCCCTAAAAGGAGAGTAAGAACACTCTTAATGCTCACCCTACCTGAGACATTGGCTAAGAAACCAAGTGCTCTTGCTTGGGCCCAGCTGCTGTCTCCACTTGCCATCTACAATAGCAGCACCCAGAGCAGCTGGAAGTGTCTGAGCAGGTGAGCTCCTGGCTCAAATATCTTTGCTTTAGTCTTTTTACTCCCAGGTAGAGTCTGAACAGCCTGTGCAGCATTGTGCTGGATTTAGGAGATCTGAATAACCTAGTTTCCCTAGTAACAGGAAAGAGTTTCCCTCTTTAATCACAGAGATACAAGTCTACCTCTATTATTAGTGTTAAGACTTGCATAGTGTATCGGGCTATGGTAATACTTTACTTCTGTTGGAAAAAATGGTAGAATAAAAGCAAGAAGGTCCTTCTGCCTTGGAGATAATTAAAATCTCCATAGGTGGATTTCAGTGCTGTGTGTAGCAATAATAGAAAGAAGAGGGATTATAACTACTTCTAAGCTTTTTAATGCGTGAAGGATCCCTGGAGCATACAGAAATAAAGTTTTAAATTCTGTGTGGAGCTTTCTATGCACAGATCTTGTGGCAGTCTGTGACACTGATAGATTCATTCCTTGTTGAGATGTGTTATTTTCGTTTTTATGGATAGGGAGACAAAGTGATTCAAAGGTAGGCTGAATTTTATTGCAAAGCTAGGAATAGATCTCCTCTTCTGAGCCCAAGTCCTCCACCTGCCCTTTCCTTCAGTTTCAGATAAAGGTTTCCCTGTGCAGTAGGAGACAGAACATGTTATGGAAGGTAGAAGTGTGAAGCCTGCTTTTTAGCAGGAGAAAGTGAGGAAAGTGAAAATACCATGATTCACTGCAAGCCTTTCTGCTAATATATATTAGTCTGCATTCACTCCCCCATTAACAGAAGTGGAGCAAACTATAAATTTTGAAAGTGAGCATTGGGAGTGAAAGAAATATTCCTGCCTTAATTTCTGCACAGCAACATGGTCTTGCTGCATGTGTGCAGGAGAAACTGGTTTGGATAAGAGTAGTTTGAAGAAACTGCTGAAGGAAAAAGAACTCCTGCTTGATCAAAGGCATGAAGCCTACATAAGTGCCCAGTACTGATGTTCCTCCTTGGATAATGCCAGTGTTAAACTGTCAGTAATATCTTGCGGGCTTCCTGGGTTAGAAAGTTGCACAAGGGACAGCTGAATGGAAAACAGGTATCTGCACTCCTCCACTAAAGTTATATGGTGTTGGGGGGTGTGTGTGTTTGGTTTTTGATGTTGGGTTTTTTTTATATGGCATAAATAGTGCAGAGATGCAAGGAGACACCCATCCTCCTTCCTATTTATAATTCTGGTTTCTGGAGTCAAAACAGTCCCTTAACCTTCCAGCCAGACAGAAGACCATCCATCTTGTGTGTGAGGAGGGCATTTTTACTTTTTCTTTTCAGTGTTTCCTTGCCTGTTTGGGTAGTACAAGGTGGGGGCCATGCTGTCTTCTCTTCTGCATTCTTTTAGCCAAAGAGCTTTTGAAAATTCCAGCATGAGATTTGTTTGGCTTGCAGGTGTTGTAGACATTATCCAACTTTGGGATATCTAAAAATCTCTTTTGTTCATGACTGAGCATCCTTATTTCAGCAACTCCCTTTCAAGCCTCCGTTTACTAAATCAACTTAATAGGGTGTCTTCTAAATGGTTGGGGAGCTCTGGAAACCTCTAACATCTAGACAAAAATCCCTTCCAGAGAACATGTACCACCTTGTTTTTTTTTTTCTTTTTTCTTTTTTTTTTTTCATTCCTGTGGTCTTGCACAATCTAAAGAGTCTTTTGAGGAACTCTGAGAGCTTAGCACAAGGTAATACTACAAGTGGATGGGTGACATAAAACTCATTGAACTTGTTAAAATAATATTGCCATGATCCTTCATCAGCCTAAATGCCTCATATACAGCTGTTATTTAGCTGGGTGGTATTTGGTACGAACCGACACAGAGGCTCACTTCTACAGTGAGTTTATTGTTGGATTTTCAGTATATTGTTTGTGTAAATTCCCTAGACCAGCTCTCCCTCCTGAATAAGCCACATGGATCAAGTTTTATTCTGTTCCACACAAAGTTCACATCCTTTACTGGAATGAGTCATGCTTTAACTGAGTTTACTGTGAGGGAGGAAAGTGGGCTTTAAAATGTTACTCCTCCACCCTGCCTTAGTGATGTATAACAGGATTATTAGTATGCTTGGCAGCTGCTGCTTATTATTTTCGCAGAACCTGGGTATTTGTGAAAACAAGTAAAAATTGGTTCTACTTGTGTTCAAGTGTGAATTTAATGCATAATTTTAAACTTATAAGACAAAAAAGCTATTTGTTTTTTTATGGCTTTGTCTTCCATAAGGCTCGCCTACTACTGTAAAAGTGGATCTAGCTTATCTCCCTGTGGTTATTTTTCAGTTTTGGGAGAAGAGTGGTATTTTGTGACTTGTAACTGAAAGAGGAGGAGGAACTCTACCATTTTGTGTTGAGTGGCCCATGCATGGCTGTTACTGTTACACACAGGACACTTCTGGGCATTGACAGGTGAAAGTGCTTCACAGGCCCATGTAACTCATATGTAAGGCTGTCTCCAGCTTCTGTCAGGCAAGATGTATGTGATGCGGTGCCACTGTGCAGAAAGCAAATTTTGGTCCTCTGTGTATATTTCTTTGTGCAGAGAGGTAAAAGACCTTTTAACCTATGGTAGAGGGAGCTGCTCAGTGTGTGTCCTTAATATAGATTTTTGCAGAAACAGTCTCTGTATGCAGCTACTAAAGATACCAGAACCAATTTTACTACTCGTCTTTCCTGCAGAAGTTCATTGATATCTCATGCAATAATGGTTAATTTGACTCTTCATACCACCATCCTTTTTTGTTTGTTTTTTGGTTGGGGTGGGTAGGAGGGAGCAGGGTGGTGGTTTGTTCATTTGTTTAAGGAGTTAGTCTCAAAATTGAGGAGAAGGGGCAGCCAGTGGAAGAAGGCTTCTTAGGATTTTATTTTTGGCAGTAAGCCAGTTCACTTGAGATGTAAGACCTTTCTTTCCTAGTCCTCTTGTTCCTGAGAGGCCTGGAAAGAGTTATGTTTCTCCCCTGAGCTATGTATTATCTATGATTGCTAAACTGGCAGGGGCATCATCTGTTCTTGTTCTACAGAAAAAACAGGGTCTGTTACCCTAACCCACTACATTCCTAAACCCAGACTGCATAACTTTTATGGAGCCTGCAAAAGGATTTATTTTGATGCTAATGCTTTTGAAGAAAAACTTGAGGGAAGGAGCTGTAATTAAATGAACACCGATGTTAGATATTAGAAAGGATTTTACCTTTTAGGACTTAGAATGAGTGAAGTGAACGTTTGGTGACAACATGAGTTTAATTAAATTTACGCCTCCAGTTGATCTATATTTAACTATCACTGACTTTGGGTTTACTGATAAGTAATCATAATAGCTGGGAGGCAGGCAGTGCCTTGGTTGACCAGCCTGTCTCCTGTCCAGCTTGACTCTCATCAGACAGATTTTTCTCCTGTGTTTTTCAGATGCTTCATTCAGTGGCACACCACCTAGCTATGCGTATGATGCAGACCGTGCTGAAGAACAGAGGCGACATCATGATATGATGCCCTATATTGATGACTCGCCATCATCCTCACCCCATCTCAGTTCCAAGAGTCGGGGCAGCCGAGACACCCTATCTTCAGGGTCTCTGGAATCTACAAAATCAGTGAGTTCTTTCCTGCCTTTTTGGAGTCAGCAAAGCCTTGTAGGTTTGCAAGGGGTAGACTGATTTAAGAGGGAGCAAAGACAGGGACTACCAGCACTGTAGGACAGATTATCTGACATAATATAGCAGTGTCTGATTGATATTGTATATTTAAAGCTAAATTGAGGCTTCTAGCTGATGCTAAGCCTAAACTTCAGGGATGAGTGTTGTATGTATGATTTTTAAGCCTCAGTTTTTCACCCTTTGTGAATTTTAGTGGAGATAATTGGTCAGTAATTGCTGTTGAGAGGGTCTCTAAATACCAGGTATTTTGGAAAGGAGACTCTGGAACAAAACATCCTACATTATGATGTTCATACATCTGTGCAYGTGGGTTGTCATTGCCTTTCACAAGGAAAATAAGAGTTATTTTCAGGTAGGTTGAAGGTTTTGATAAAGTATCTAGAATATAAGATCTCTTTCCTTTACCCTGTGAAATGGAATAAGAGGAATTAAAACTTCCAGCTCTGAAGTACGGTGACTTTGGGTGGGAGATGGCCACTTCTTATAACAAATTTGACTATTCACAAAATAGCTATCTATATAATCAATTATGGTAGATAAAAAGTTCAGAAGGGACCACCTAGCCTGACCTGTAGTTTGATGTGGACCTTCAGGCTATCTTGCTTTATTTTTGCTTGAGGTTCAGTAGCATGGCTATAGCCTGGAACCTTAAGGAAAATTTCTATTTTTGTTTCTACAATAGTCTTGGTAGAGAGTCTGCTGCTTGCCTTGGTAAATAACTATTGACTCTTGCTGTCTTCACAGTCAAAAATGTCTTAGTTTCAGCTTGAATTAATCTGTTTGACTTTCAACCTTTGTTTCTCTTTATCCTTTTGCTTCCTAGATTGTAGAGCACTTCAATCCCAAGTTGCTGTTTCCCTGAATGTCTTTGTCATCTGTAAACTTTTGGTTTCCCCAAGTCATTCATAAAAATGCTTAATAGCACAAAGACAACTGTCACTTCCTTCCTACTGTATTTCTAAGAAAGCGTAGCCAAACAACCTTGAATTCCCACATTGTAAATGACACCTTGAAATCTGTCATTTAAGTGGTTTAACTTATGTGTTGGCTTTATATTGTTCTGTCCTATTAATTAAGATGTCATGGGAGAAAAAGATGGATATTTTACAGATATCAGTGTACATGTAAATCAACACCATCATCTTTATCAGACAGTTTTATTTATCTTGCATCAAAATGATTTCAAGAGTCTGACAAGTTCCACAGACCATTGCTACTTAGCATTCATTATATACATCCTTCTATTACTCTTTATTGGTTAGTGCCATGTCATATGCTTCTTTACTTTTTCTGGGATGAATGTTAGATTAAGAAGCCTACTTGAAGACAGTGTTCTTGTTCTTCTTTCTCATTTTTAAAAATGCATTGTCAAGATCTCTTAAAGCATTATCAAGTACATATATTGTTGATGTTTGCTTAATTTTATTTGACTATAAAGTATGGAATCTAGTTAGCTGCTTATGCTTTAGTCTATTAATTCTGAGATGCTTTTTTATCTCTCAAGATGAGAATTCTTGTGATATGTAAGAGGCTTCTGAATGAAGAAATGATCATTAGTAAATTCAAAAGCTCCAAGAACATTTTAATAATGGCTTGAGATTTCCAGGTTATGTTTCTCAGGATGAAGGAAAAATGCTATGTGACTACATATGGCTGAGAGTTATCTTCAAAGAACCAGTTGCCATAGTGCCTGTGACTGGAGGCCTGGAAGAGACACTGCCTAATATTTAATCTTCATCTTTATTTGTTTGAATATTGTCTCATAAGCATTTAACTAGTTAATTTCAAAGTTACCTTCATAATGCTAGAAGGCTGCCTTTTTAAAAATAATTTTTAACATAAATGGCTGCTTTTTTTTCTCTGACTGTAAAAAAGATGTCTTAAAGCTTCCAAAAGAAAGAGGTGTCCTGATACAGATTAGACTTTTAATCGTGAACCTCAACCACTTCAGTTAATCCTGTCTGTAATTAGTCCACAAATGACAATGCCACTCATGAAGGACAGTCCATGAGAAGGAGGAAGAGACTAATTTATATATGGTTGCAGTATTTCCCAAACAAGTTAAACTTTCTGTCGTCGTGAGTTGTTAGATGGCTTTTACTGTAGTTATGTTTTCAGCTGTAGTGGAAAAGACATCAGTAACAAAATTAAGTGTCAAACACACTGTGCTGAGCCAAGCACATAAAATGTGTTGGACCAGAAATACCAGGACATATGTCTCTTCTATTTTCTTTTTCACTACACTTGATTAGCAGAAAACATTTTTTGTTTACATGTGTTTGCTTTTATAGTTGTCTCCTTGCCCTTTTACTTCTTTCTTAGGTGCCTGCAATTAGTTCTGAAAATTTTAGATTATCCTTATGACCAGAATCTAGAAATCAASAGTATGTAACAACCCAACACATGCACAATATACACCACTTTGACAAAATATTAAGATTGTGAAGTCATTCAGAAGTCAAGAAATGACTGTGGTTATCCAGCCTTGCCTTGTGCCTATAGCCTTGTCTTGAATCTTTATGATAGCTTTCAATTATGCAATCATGTCCTATTTTTTCTATGGCGCTGCTGCATTGTTCAGGGTATATAGTGAATGATACTCACTGGATTCAATATTTTATCTCTAGAGCTATGTGTACACCTTATTTACGGGACACTGTGCAAACTCTGCTCGAGTACAAAAGTACTCATTTCCTTTTGGCATGACCATTAACTCCAAATACAGTTGGAATGCTACACAGGTCTTAATTATCCTTGCAATGTTCCTGTACGATAAGAGGATGGTGTGTTCACTAACCACAGGTAATCAAGGCAGACAGATTGTAGGAAGAGCGTCTGCTAATTTTGGGTGCTTAATGTGAGATGCGTAATGTTCTGCAAAACCAGGTTCTGACTTTTAATGCCGTTTTCTTCATATTTAAAGTAAAATCCCTTTAATTTCACTTGCAACCAAGAGTTAACAACACTCCAGTCAGGCACCCAGAAAATGGCAAACATTGCAAACAATGATTGTATTTTTGTTTTTGTGTGTGTGTTGGTTTTTTGGGGTTTTTTTTGGTGTTTTGTTTGGGGTTTTTTT
>JAYKAV010002464.1:800875-837818 GCA_035582835.1 Phoebastria nigripes | reverse complement strand
TAATGTAATTCTAAGTAATTTGCTTAGCATCACACAGACATAGCAGCATTCTGGTGTGATGTTCATCTGCCTTATCCATGAGACCAGCCTTCCTCTTGGAGACTGGGTTGTTGCTATCTGGATATTGAGGGCATTTTGCTTTGACTTATTTTGTGGGCTTGCTCTGGGCTTTGTATTTTTCTGCCAAGTGTTTGACAAAGTCTTTCCATCTTCTTATAGCAGCTATAGCCTTTGGTTGGATAGTGCATCAGGGTTCTACCTGGTCTACCCAGCCACCATAGAGAAAGTGCAGAGTGGCAAAAGCAGTGTCTATTTCTAAAAAAGAATGAACGGATACCTCCTGGACTACTTGTCGAGGGGCTTCATGTTGTTCCCTCAGTGTGTAGGGGTGACCAACTCCCAGCACCTCATGTTTTGTGTTCCAGGAAGTGAGGGCCGCAATTGACTTCCAAGAAGGTTTGTGGTGTTCTACACCTTGTCATTTGGGATCTGTTTTCCAATCCCCCCTACTACCCGCATCATATAAGTGGACTAAAAGACACTGGCTGGTCTGTACCACTCTGGCCACCTCTTATGTATTCATATTCCACCTGCTATGTGTCCATTGCACAAACATCTGTTGCTATCCAAGGAGGGTGACAAGAGGTGCACCAGCATTAGTTTTGTCTGTGACCCAGAGAGGACATAATTGACATGGGCGTTTGTAGTATGGATCTCAGCATCCCCTGACTCGTCATTTTTGTGGTAAGGAGGCCTTAACAAATGTTTGCATTGAGCAAGCTAGGTCGTACCCCCTCTTCTGGCCCTTCCAGAATCTCATACTGAGCTGCTGATGCATGTCCTGGCATAAAGCCAATGCTTTTGCCTGTTGCTCTGAAGCAAGCCTACAGGGAAAGAGGAAAAAGGAGAAATAGGTTCCACTAATGGTTAAGTTGTTTGTTTATTTGTTTGTTTGTTTAACTTGAGAAGTGATTTAATTTTCCTGAACCTTGCCTTCTGTAACAGTTGAACTGTTGTGATTGAACTTTCCAAAAATTCTGGAAACCTGTTTTGGAAAATGTCAGCCCAAATGTTTGCCAAATAAGACAGTGCTGGTAGCTTCAGAAGGTGTCAGACAGTGTTTGTAATAGGTAGTGATAATTCACTCCCAGAAAGAGAGAAATGTGTCTGTCTTCTCCATACAGCTAGGGTGAAAAGTGGAAAAGATACCTGGATAGACTTAGAGGAGGACAGAGGGAGAGCTTCCTACAGTATTCTTGGGGCATGGGAAAGTGTTGGGACAGCTGGAAAGTTAGTGACTGGCAGCCTTCACTAGAGAAGAGTTATTGCCAAGAGTTTTGGAGTGGGTGGCTTGCAGCTTGGAGGCTAAAGAGACTTAGAGAGGACGGGAAGCTTCAGTCATCATGATCCTATTGCTGCTAGTCATGTGGGGAGAGATTACAGTGATGGGAGGAGTAGAAGTAAGAAAGGTCTTCCAAGATCTGCTCGCCAGCAAAGCCAGGCTCAAAGGCATGTGCGGAGCTGAGGGTGTGGGGCTCTGTGGAGGTGTGCGCAGGGCAGCCAGTGGAAAGGCAAAGCTGGTTCCATCCCCCCAGGAAATGAGGGGAGTCACTTTTCTAGAGTTTAGAAGATGAGTTTTTTGCCAAAATAGATCTCTCCAATTCTTATGTATCACGCCCAGGGAGGCAGGAGTGCTAAAGCTGGGTGACTAACCCCTACTTTCTGTTCTGTTTGGAGGGGAAAATTGGCTGGTACTTAGAGATTTCCAGGTGGAATTTCTCTTCCCTTTTCTGCTGCGCAGTCCATGGTTGGCGCGGCATTGGCAGCCATTGCTGGTCCTCAGACCAGATTCCTTTGTTCTCACTATCTGCCAGCTATGCGAAAAGCAGAGCTGTGGCAGAGCAGGTTGTGGACTTTTCTCCTAGCTTGGTCCCAAGGAGGTCCAGAAAAGCTGACCTCTGAAGCTACATCAATAAATGGGATTACTACTGTGCTTGGTACTACTGTTGCTAGCTTGTCCTTCCCTCGCCAGCATTTCCAAATCCTTCTCCTTTCTTCCTCTCAGCATTTGGTTTTGTTTGTTTGTTTTGTTTTACTGTCACTTTCCCCTCACCATCCCCAACAGATGCAACTTTTCCTTTTTGTTCTCCATCTCTTTGCTCCTTAAGGGCTCTGCCTGGATGTACAGCCCTTCCTGAGGAGAGCTGGCACACCAGTACTGATGTTATAAATAATGTTGGCTCCTCTCCCTGCTCCTTCCCCTCCCTGCATGGAGCATGATTGACTTGATTACAGAATTTGCCCTGTTTAATATCACCAAGACAATAAGACACCTCCAGCCTATTTAGCAGAAGCTTTCAAAGATAGGCTTTAAAAATTGAAATGAATAGTTTTTCTCTTTTGTAGGCTGTTAGCCTCTCTATGAGATTCAGAACTATCCTTATGGGAAACCCCTCCTTTGAACACATTGTACCAAAGGAAGGTCTGAGAGTTAAAGTGTCTTTTATACGCCCACTTTGAATCACTGATTCTCTTTACAGAGCTGTGCCGGCAGCAACCACTTTGCAAAGTCTTATGTGTTGTGGTTTCTAGATTCTTAATCTGCATTCTTCTAACATTTGCAAGAAAACAATTATTGCTGTTAATTTAAACAACAACCAGAAAGCCCCAAGTTCTTTAAACAGAGTCAGAAAGAGCTGAATCTGTCTAATCCTTGGAGCTGGTGAATCTCAGGCTTGCAGTAATTGAATACAACATGCAATGCCAACCTGGTTAGTAAACTAAAGTACTTAGGCTGACAAGCTGTAAACACATTCAAAACAGCCATGGCTTGGGGCCAGTGTATGCATGCTCTCTAATATCTTCAGAGCTTCTAACCACTCTGACTGGCCTTGGTTCGGGTCGCAAGATTGCACTTATGACTGTGACTCAATCTTTTGGTTTTTAAGTCTTTGGAATAGCAAGAAGCACCACCCAATTAAGAAGAAAACACCAGAACCTTATAGGCATGAGATACCTGTGAAAACTTCCTTTATACTGCTTTCCACCTTCCTTTTTTTTTTTTTTTTTTTTTTTTTTTTTTTTTTTTTAAAAATGTAGTTCATGAAGAGTGGGAGCAGAGCACTGATTTCTTGCTTGCTTGTTCAGAACTGGCTGGGTATTGGGTCCTCACAGCTCCCATGGCAGACAGACAGGAATGCTCTGGCTGCTGCCCCATTATAGTCTTGTAAGATAGATTTATTCTGAAACGTGTGGGTGGAGAGGTAGCCAAAAGATGGAAGGGCAATGGAGAAAGGCTAGAAGTGGATGCTGGCATCAAGGAGGTAGGGGCAGAGTCAGAACATGAAATACGAGTCACACTTGTACAATTAAAAAAACGGGCTAACCAAGCTGGGTAGGAAGCATGGGATGGACTGCTGACTGCCTGGCACTCCCTGCTGAGGGGTTAGAGTTTGCCAATACAGGCTGCTCCCACATCCTGCTGGGAACATCCCATCTGCACTTTGGTTAATAGGTGTATTTTCCCCTAGCTAATGTGGCTTGGTAGATGTGGTACCTGCTCCTCCCCTTGCCACAAGCAGCTCAAAGATTTCTGACTGCTTCCTTCTTGCTAGGGTTGGGGAAAGGAGTCCTCAGCCTTGGCAGGTCTCCCTGAAGTGGTGGGGAGCTTGATACCTACGCCCAGGATGTTCCCTCTCTTAACTGCCCTTCTGCCTGGAGTGCAGAAACAGAGCAGTCAGTGAGGCTGTTGTGGTCACAGCGTTGCTCTTTGTTTCGCTTTTTTGTCAGATACGGGCAAAGCAGAAAATGCCCTTGGCACTGGGTGCATCACATCTTGGTGTGCTGCAAGGGGCGGGTGGAAGGACAGTCTCGCAGTATCTCTGCCTGCTAATTGCTCTGTCTTGTTTTGGGTGAGCAGGCGAGCCTGTTTCCAATTCTGTAAGTGAGGAATGCTGTAATACCAAATAATAAACTTGCTCCTCTTCTTCCTGATGTTGGCACCAGCTCCCAGTGAATTTCTCAGTCCTGGAGTAAGTTTCATAACAAGTGTGACTTAAAAAGCACCCTGAGGCTGAAGAAGCACAGGGGCTGTTTTCCAGACGTTCATCTAGCAGCAAGAGCTGCTGCTCAGTGCAGCCCCAGATGACATTGTCAGAAAAGGCCTCCCTCAGCAGAAAACTCATGTCAGGGCACTGGCTCTCAGGAGGAAATACAGAGTGGCAGCACAAATGCAGACAGCAGCGCCATGGTGTCGTATTGATCTCTGACACAGCAGGAACAGCAGGAGGTCATCTTTTCACATATGAGGAATCTGTATGTAAATTTGAGGTAGTGCATTGGAAACCTTGTAATGTGCTATGTGATTGTTGGATAAACTCCCCTGAGGGTTTCTTCAGCAACTGCTGTACTGTAGCTTAAAGCAGCCAGGCCCTGCCCTGTCTGGCTGCATCTGAGGCTAGAGTTTTGCAAGCATCACGCTTGGAAAATGCTCCTATTAAAAAGGGTTAGGACAATACTGTAGACTTTGCAAAGTGACCTTGTGGTAATGACCAGGAAGGAAGGCCTGTAGTGTGTCCTGGGAGATGTTTGTCTCTCTGAAAGCACATCTTTTTTAAAGAGAGGAAATTAACATTTGGGCAGAAAATGCTGTCTCTGTCAGCTGACGGTGCCCAGCAAGAACTGGCTTGTAAATTAAAGCTTTTATTTGTGAAGAGGAAAACTGTTGTGCCACTGTTGTGATGGGGAAGTTTGAATCATTTAAATAACTTGTCATTGTGGGCCGCTCTTTACAGATGTTACAAACATACCCAGCTGGTTTTTAAATCCTCACCTCCTCCAAGAGAACCTGCTAAAGATAATTATAGTGCTGTGTCAATATTGACCAGTTACCTCACCCTCAGCAGTGGGGACTTCGGAGCACTGTTAGTTTTTCTCAATGCTTCTTTGTGAAGCTGCATTTTTCTTTTGTAAGTGTTGTAAGAAATCTTTGGAAACCAAGAGGTATTGTGTTTTTCTTGCACCAGGGCTGCTGGGAGCTTAATGCAGACAGCTACATCCCTGCCTCTTCAGATGAAGGCAATCTTTGTTAAACATTTTGGGGCTGTCTGCCTTGCTTACGTGTATGTACCATGCCTTACAAAATGGTCCATGAGGTAGACATCCAGGCACTACTTGTACAGAAATCATAAGGAATGGTCATAATGTTGTTGCACATTTCTGATTGAGCTGTAACAGGCAGTCACATGAGTGCTCTGTAGATACACAGAATCTGTTGCAGCATTCATTTTACCATGTAGTTTGTCTGGTGTTTTTCTGAAATCTTCTGAACATGACTGCTGAATTACATAATTCCTAGCTTCTTTGAGATCCCCTTTCAAGATTTTAAAAGGCACTGTGGTTCTTACTGAACCTCACTGAAGGGTGGGATGCAAAGACAAGTTCTTCTTTCCATGTAGTACCTGACGTGCGTGTAAATTTTACTCATTTCCTTAGAACAGCTTCTGTCTGCTACTTTTATTTAAGAGGTGATGGTGGTATTTGACACCTCACAAAATTTTTATAAAGTAGTTGCTGCAAGGTCTTTTAGCCTAGAAAATAGCTTGTGAAATTTAATGAAAGCATTCAGAAATCAGAATGGTTATTGATGAGACTGAGTCCAGAACTATCTGGGAGCGTGAGGATCCGTTTCTTTCTTTGTGTGGTGCGTAGGCTCAAAGTCACACTCAGAATGTGATAGTTACTGTAAGCTTACCTATAGCCAAGATACCTTCCTCCATAATGAACTTCATATATACGTCTGCAGGGTTCAAAGCATAGGACCCTAAACTAAACAGAGCTTTTTTTGTCAGCTATAGAAGGGCTTTATGTTCAGCCAATCCTCCTGCTGCTGAAATGAATAGCTGAAGATTCCTCTGGTTATTAACAGGAGTAGGATGGATCCCCAAACAACGTACCCAAAGCCCTTGAAAAGTATCTACCCTTTCAGATCCAACTACTGACTGTATTCTCAGAGACCTTTAACAACATAAAAAGGTTGCAAGAATTGTAAAAAGCCATTTCTGTGAATGACAGAAATAAAAAGAACTGGAAATAAGATTCTGTAAAAGGGGGGTGTTTCTCATTATTTATAACCTTCATTGTTTGGCCGCATTTTCTTCAGAGATTATGGAAATATTCAATTTCACTTTATCAGGTTAAACATTTTTCAGGTAACAGTTTTGAGAGGAAGGATAGTTGAAATTCCACAGAGGGGATTACTGCTTCTCCTAACACTTGATGTTAGTCTTCCCTTGATGTGTGCATTTGCCCATGAATGTATTTATTTTTTTTCTCTCTTTCTTCAGTTGTTTTGGTTAAGAACTCCTTCATGGAATCCCAATAAGAAAATCAGCATGTGCATTCCAAGCAGTGCTGATTATTCCATCCTCTAACTAAAAATAGATGTTGTGCAAACTGGCACTGAAAAATAATATAGTGAATAGTAGAGAGTGGGAGAAAGAACAGCCATCTTAACAGCAATGTCAGGCTGTAACTGCTGTATATTCATGTGCATCTGTGTAGATGCAGCAGAAGTGATCCTATCTGCATAGAGAAACATGGCTTTGGAGTAAGACATAGAGAACTCTCGTGGGAGGAGGGGGTGAATTGCACATAACCAAGGGTCCCTAAGATTTGTTTAGGAGGATAAATTCTGAATTTTTAAGTTCTGTGTTTTGAATTCTGTGAAGAAGTCCAGGTACCTAATTGAGGCACCAAAGTTGGATGACTAAAGCTAACACCTGTAAATAATCTAAGTGACATCAGTTGCTGGTAAATAAAAATTTCTTTAATGTTTTATGTTTGCCTGTTTCTAGAAACAAGACACTGAGCACAGGTGGGTTTTTTGTTTTTGGTTGATTTTTTTTTTTAGTCTGAAAGTAAACAAAAAAACCAAGTATGCTGTGGTCAGCTAAATGATACCTTTTACCCTCCATACTCATTCTTGTTTTTTTCTTTCTCTCCCACTCTTTTTTTTTTTTTTTTCTTTTCTTTTTCTTTTTTTCTCCTTAACAACTTCTTTGCAGAGTGAGCCAGACCTGGAGAAAGGCCTGGAGATGAGAAAATGGGTCCTGTCAGGAATCCTAGCCAGTGAGGAAACCTACCTGAGCCACCTGGAGGCTCTGCTGCTGGTAAGCACTGGTGGCAGATACCATTTCAAACACCGGTACTTGAATTTTCACTTCTGCTTCCAGCCAAAGTTTCCCAGAACTTCACATACCATGGGTTACAAGTTGCCGGGTGCAAAGGCTACCTGTTACTCCTCTTCTTCAGTAGAGAAAGAGAGGCTTAAAGAAAGGACTGGATATGGCACAACCAGGGAGTTATTAGTGTGGTAGTATCCAGGAGCCCTGTCTTTCAGCGCTGTGCTAATTATTAGACACATTGCTGTACAGTTGGACAGAGATTAAGGAAATGGAGTGCAAAGGGATTTTAATTGCACCATTAATATCCTGGGAAAATCCACCTACCAGGGGTGGCTGATCCCCATGAGAGAATTTGTTAATGTCTAGCTTTCAGGAGTTGTGTGAATGCAAATATCACTTATTAATAGGTTGAAAAACAACTCTCTGGAGGGATGGGTTGTAATGTGGCAAGGGTGAATGTACTTGGTTTGCATGATAACGATTTCCTTCATTCCTCATTTCAGCCTATGAAGCCTCTGAAAGCAGCTGCCACCACCTCTCAGCCTGTGCTGACTAGTCAGCAGATTGAGACAATATTCTTCAAAGTGCCTGAGCTCTACGAGATCCACAAGGAATTCTATGATGGGCTCTTTCCCCGAGTGCAACAGTGGAGTCACCAGCAACGTGTAGGGGACCTCTTCCAAAAGTTGGTGAGTCAGCTTCCATCACCAAAGCTTCTGTTACCTCTCGTTCATCTCACAGATGCTGGTACGATTCCCTTTGGTGACTGAAGGGATGAAAGCCCATAGCTGGATTAGATGAGAGGCTTCTAGCTTTGCCTTACTGCAGTGAAGGGCCTACAGCAAAAGTGGCTGTTGCATTGCCTTTAATTAAAGACTCCAGCAAGCTATGCTACTAATACAAATACAATTTCACAGGAATGTTACATCTTCAGGTGTCTGCAGTGTCGTCAAACCATTTGCTTTAGAGGAAGATGGGAGAATGGCAGTGTTAAAAAGGGTACTTTTTAACACTGACAGCTAAGTGTTTCTCATTATTGCTGAGCTCCCTCACACATATTTCCCTCTGTCTGTGGTGCTTTGCTCTATCTTGTGGTGATTTTCTCATGGTTCTCATTTTTTTTTTTTTTAATGGTCATCACCTTTGGCTTTGCTTTTCTACCACCATCCTGGCCTTGATATTCACCTTGTTGCTATGCTGATGTGGCCAACCTGCTGCTGAGAATCTCCAAGCAATCTCAACAAAATTCTCTGAGTGCAGAACAGGACAAAGACATATATAGCATATTCCTGAGGCTGAATTAAAATTGCTGAGTTTGAGCCAGATGACAAATTGTTTGCATTCTAGGAGACTCCTTTGGCCCCTTTAGCCTCTCCCCTAGCATGTGCAGAGAGCAAAGGATTAAAGGAGCTGTTTTTTCTTGTTTAGAAAAGAAAAGAATCTCTGCATTCCTGAGGTGCCTCTGATTCTCAGGGTAGGAGTGACATTCCAGTGAGGGGTTTATTGGATGGGGAGTGCACTTTACCAGGGTCACTCAATTGTTAGCAGCTGTGTAGCCCAGCACCAGCCGCATCCCCTATGGAGCAGGGGGGAGATGGGCCTGGAAGATGATGTTTTCCATGCACGCCAGCAGCTCAAGATCAAAATACGGGAATCTGCTTTTCACTGCCAGCATGTTTTAGCCAGGAGGGGTCAAGTTGGTGCCTTGGTGAGTAGTTCATGGTATGCAATTTCAGCAACTGGTTTAAGAAGACAAAGCCACCTGCTGCTGGTTGCTGAAGCAAAGATACAGAAGGCTGCTGAAAGTGGAAGCCTCACAAATTGTATTGAAAGTGTAGTGCAGCAATGAAGATAGCACTAATTGAAGAAGACCTAATTCTTTACCACTGCTGGCTGTCGAGCAAGCTGTGACTCACCGTACAGCTACTTAGGCCTTTGTTTAAGACCATTTCTTGCTGGTGGTGATCACAGGTCCAGGAGTTAAGCCCTTCTGGCACTCTGTTTTTATGCTCCCCTGATTTTTGTGCATTTGTAACAGAATTGTTGATTTTGTTGGATTAGTATTGGAAGCAAAGGAGCAAATTGCCCTAGTGCAGGAAGCTTTGAGCTAGCTTAGCAATTTCAGTTTCTGGTGGTTTGGTACAGTATCAGTGGGAATTGTGAACTCTTTGCTGGATGAGATAAAGCTAATAATTCTTGGCAGGCAGTGGGAAGGAGCTAGACGAGAGAGACAGCAAGAACATCAGGCATTACAAGACATCTATACAGGATGTACATCATATCTTTTGGAGCAGACTGTTTATTTGTGGTCATGTCATGCAATCCGATGATAAACACTGGAATCCTTGTTATTATCCTGAGGTCCCTGGGGACATTAATTTTCTTTAATATCACACAAAACAAAGCACCGTAGATTGAAGTTATAGATAGTGCATGCAAGGAGTCTTAGAATTTCATGTGGTCTGGCACAAAGTACAATCCATTTGCAACACTGGTGACTGTTATTCCACCTTTTTCCTGTTGAAACTAAGGGGGGGGGGGGGAAGATGCTAGGCATGTGGGAGCGAAATATGCTTCTCATTTTTGGGGAATATTTTGTACGTATTTTTATAACTAGAAAGGAAACACTTTAGAACTGTTTTTAGAAATGAAGAAATATTTAGCAAATATTATCACTGGTGGTTTTCAGGAATGGAGAAAATTTTAACCAAAAGCTAATTATTTCTACCAAAGCATGTTTAATTTTCAATGTGTTCTTTTTAATTGAAAAAGAGAAAACTTAAACCAGCATGAAAACTATGTGTGAGCATTTATTGCTTTGATCGGAAGCTCAGTTTTTAATGAAAAAGATGTTTTCATGACGGCATGTTCAGAGGAGGAAAATAAAAGCTTAGAAAGACTGTTCAGGAGTAGCAGGAAATGAAAGAGCCACACAGGAATGGAGAAGCTTCAAAGCTCTGCCATGTTAGCTGGCATCATCCAAACCCGAATGTCATAAGCCCTGAAAATGATCAGTAATTCTGACAGCAGCTTCTTCACAGAATTGTGCAATACAGATTTTATTCTCTCCACACTGCTGGGGCCAGGTCATCCCTGGCATAAGTGAGCGCAGTTTCCTTCAGCTTCAGTCACAACTGTGTTATTTTGTATGAGGGTTGAGATTGGTTCATAGTCTTTAAATGTGCCCTAGGAAATAGCTCGCTGTTTCTTAGGCTCTGTTAGCTAAAGAGATTTGTGCAGGGAATGTTCTCCTGAGAGCAGCTTTTTCTTTTCCATCATCTCTTGCACAAAGCTCCATAGAGAATGGGGAACACAATGATTATGAGAGAGCAGGAGAGGAAAAGAGCACTGTCTGTGGGAAAGTTAACTGCTCTGCCTATTGCACGTCTTGGGCAGAAGTGTCAGGGAAGTTGCAGAAATAATAAGGTAAGTGCAAGCTCTTCTGGTAACAAACTTCTCTTTAATTGAGCCCTTTACAGCACTCCACCTGTTGGCTCACTGCTGACCATGCACTTGCAAGCACCTTCAAGCTGCTGAGGTGTTTTACAGCGCAGCCTGTGCAGCTCTGCAACACAAAACCAGCTCTGCAATCCAGACAAGATTGGAAGCTACCCAGGGATTTCCCGAGCTGGATCTTGTGTTCTCTGGCATGAACATGGCTGCAAATCCTAAGTCAGCAAATGGGATCAGTGCTAAGACTCAGTGATAATAATGGCTTATTACTGCACTCTGAGGCCTGCTCCATCTTCTTCTGGACCAATTGCATATTCCTTCTGCTGGAAAAACTGCCATTTTCTGTCACCTAGTGCTGCAGTTACTGCCTTCCAAACAGACTGTGCTCTGGATCTCTCTTCTGTATTTTCAGCACTCTGCTGCCCTTATAACGATGTTCACTAATGCAGATACGGGTTAATATCTGGGTTTGATTTAGTGTGTCCATCTTGCTAAAGCCAACAAGTAGCTTACTGGGGTCACATTTGTGCTATTGGGCTGAATCATTCCTGTCTGATTCATATTTTGTGGCAAATAGCCAGCAGTTCCAGTTACATCAATGAGCTAAAATATTAATAGATACTAATCTGACAGTTCAGAAGGGAAAAATAGATGGCAGTAATAAGTATGTGTCATTCTCACAGGCTTCCACATCCTTCACAAGTGAACTTGTTCAGCATAGATGGAACTGGGCGCATGGGAGCACCTGTGCTGGTTAAGCAAAGCTGACAGGTCAGAGATGTTTTTCTGGGCCTGCTCAGCATTCCCTGTGATTCTTTGGCATGAGGAACATGACCTGATCATTAGATACTGAGGCTGGCCATCCCAAACTGTCTTCTTCCCTAGCGTTTATTTTATTTTGTTTTGCTTCCTGCAGGCCAGCCAGCTGGGAGTGTACCGAGCCTTTGTGGATAACTATGAAGTTGCTATGGAGACAGCAGAGAAATGCTGCCAAGCCAATGCTCAGTTTGCTGAAATCTCTGAGGTAATGTCATGGTATTCAGCCACACGAGCCGTCTGGATCTGACTAATACCCTGCGATGTCACTCCTGTCTATCCTCCAAGTATCTTTGCAGCCCTGACTTCTGGAGGAGTTGTGAGCTCCCACTGCTTCAGCTCATGTTCTTACAGTGATTTATACTTTGGGCTAATAGAGGTTATCATATAGACAGCCTTTATGTGCTGTCCCCACCCAGAGAATCTTGTGAAAACTGCCATTGCTTTGAACTTCTCAGCTCTGTGCCACCTTCATGCATTTCTAGAAGGGAAAGCTGTATTTGAGTTTCTCAAATACTTCTATTGCTAATGATGATGTTGACTGTGGTGTAAAAAGCCATCCTTAATGGCTTGCATTATGGCTGTCGGTGGAACTGCGGGCTTCACTGGCGTGGAGAGGAGGAGAAGGTAGCTCTCTGTTTAAAAAGGCAAGTGTGTCAACCGTAATCTATAATATTACTCATTGGGCTGCTCTGATTTCCTCTTTTTAGGAGTACCACCTTGTGTCAAAGCATTTTGAATACTTTTTCAGGCTTCCCAGGCCACCAGCTTTGCCTGCAGTGCATGGTCTCATTGACTCTTTTTATTGCGGTGATTGTATCTTGAAGAACTCAGTTGCCAAGCAAACATGAATGTCATATGTGTGTCCTTAAAAACAGATAAATAATCAGAGCTGAATAATACTGGGGGTGTTTATTGCCCTGAAAAACCTCCTGAGTACATTCAATGTTACATGTCCCTTTACATTTTTATGATAAAGAGGTAAAATAAAACATGTTCCCTCTGTGAAATGAGGGAAGCAAGGCTTGCCTTTTGGGTCCTGCTGTACTACTCGTCAGAGTGCAAATGTCTTCTATTCTCTCCTTTCCTGAGGATTTCCATCAAGTTCTGGTCCTTTGCCTGACCACTTCTGTGCTCTAGTGGTGTCAACTCATTAGTAAAGTAGCTTCCCCTGTGCTTACTTTTCTTTCAGTACTAAAGTGCATTTCATGGACTTTCCCGTTTATTAATAGTGATATGTATAGATAGTATTATGGTAGTCCCTAGAAGACAGAATAGAGATTAAGGCCCCAGGGTCCTGGGCTCTGTGCAAATGTGATCCCCTGGTTTTGTTTTCTGAAGGATAATTCTGAAATCATGCTAGTATCTACTGTATTTGGAATGATGGTGATGATACTTTTGCATTTGCGTCCTGGTGAGGATTTCAGAGCTCAGCACATTAATGCATGTAGCTTCACAGTCCATGTGCAAAGAGAAGAGTCACAGTCATTGTTCCTTTTCTGCCATGAAAGAGAGCTGACTTGTCCAAGGTCACCTAGCTCTCAGTACAGGTATAAGAAAGTATAACCTGGGGGTCCCCAGGATTGGGGAATCCCAATCTGTACTTTATTTATCGGTGGTGTACACATGCTGTGACAAGGCTGTATCCTTATGGACATGTCTTTCTCCTGCAGGTGATTCAAAACCTCCACCATCCCTGTTGCTATATGTGGTTCCCTGCTTTGCTGCATCTTTATTGACATGCACTTCTAAGAAAATTGCTTAATATTTGAGATGTGTGGGTGCCTGTGACATGGCAATGGTGGATTTACCAAGAAGGAAAGCACATTTTTCCTTCACTGACTTGAAC
Source organism: Phoebastria nigripes (assembly GCA_035582835.1). Classification (NCBI taxonomy): domain Eukaryota; kingdom Metazoa; phylum Chordata; class Aves; order Procellariiformes; family Diomedeidae; genus Phoebastria; species Phoebastria nigripes. The sequence goes on along the minus strand of JAYKAV010002464.1, from coordinate 824,516 downwards.
TGTGATAGGGCTGTCCTCCATTCACACTTAGGCCCTCCCTTGGAGGGGCAGATAGTCTCTTACAGTCCCATGTGATATTTCAAGGTGATTGACTGTCTGCTACATGGGTTTTCTTTTTCTTTTAGAATCTAAAGGCTAGAAGCACAAAGGAATCTAAAGATCAGACGACGAAAAATTCCTTGGAAAGTGAGTGATCCATGCAGAGGAGACTGTGGTTTGTCAGGACTGTGTGGAGGCTGTTGCCAAATCTCCACTCTCCCTTTTTCTTTTTAAATGCTGGAAGGTTATGGAGTCTCTGCTGGCTCTACCTGGGAAATCAGTTCTCTTTTGCTAAGTAGCAGAGCTCAGGCATAGTAAGCTGCATGCATGTGTGGGGAAGCCCCTGCCCAGCTTAAAACCTCATCAGTCCCTTTGGGCAAAACCAGGCCAACCAAAGGACTGCTGTGATTTTAAGAGAACATCTGCTACCCAGTGATAGCACAAACCCAATCCTAGCAGTTATTCTTATATGGTTTTTGCCCTATGGTAGCATCTAGAGAGCCTGGTCAGGATCAGGTTCCATGGTGCTTGTCTCTATGCACATAAGTAGAAGACAACCCATATTGTAAGAAGCTTCCATACTCACTAATATAAAAGCCAATCCCCTTCCTGTTTTGGCCTATTATCAGGATTTGGAAGCTCTCAACATGTCTTGCTGAACTCCAGAAGGAGGGATGCATTGCCAACCTTTCAGGGACCTCCTTGGCAACTTTAAGAGTGCAAGGCCCGATTCTGACCTGTGGGACCAGGCAGGTTGCCAGGGAATTGTCGGAAGTGTGCCATGCTCCGTGCAGTTGTTCTGCATCCTCATCCACTGTCTGGCAGGGCATGCTCACAACTGGGCATCTGTTTGCTGTGGAGCATGTTTATTTCCTCTGTGTGTTCATGTGTGTTTTATTGGCTGTGCAGCACATTAACCTTAGAGAAGGGAATTTTCCAGTAGCTCATTGGTTAATAAACGTGTGCCTGTACATTCAGTTGCATTGGACAAGTTGCTCTGTAGGGGCTGTATTTAGGTACCTCTTCCTTATGTTCCTGCTGCTTTTTTTTCACAGCTCTATTATACAAGCCAGTGGATCGAGTGACTCGCAGCACACTTGTCCTGCATGTAAGTATCTGAAGGGTAGTTTTCAAACTTTAGGCCCCTTTCCTATTTTCTTCGCCCTTCAAATTTTCCATGTATCTGCAGGACTGCAAAAATAAACCTGTCATGCTGCATAAGAGCCTCTTCCCTTTACACTAAGGGGAGGGAGTCCATAGGTAGGACCCTGCTACCTCTTCAGTGGTGTTACCAAGAAGTGCAGAGTATTATGCTCTGCCTCTAGAGATAGAGCATATCTATCTTATAGAAGCCTCCAGAGCCTTCTGTAAGAAGAAGCTGGAGCATCTTGTCCTACAGCTCTAGTTAGGGGCCCTCAGACCCTTCTGCTTTCCAGAGCTGCTCATGGTTCTGTTCTTTCTTTGTGTTCCTGGTGTCAGGATTTGCTCAAGCACACTCCAGTGAGCCACCCTGATCATCCACTCCTGCAGGATGCTCTGCGGATCTCGCAGAACTTCCTCTCCAGCATCAATGAGGAGATCACTCCTCGTCGGCAGTCCATGACTGTAAAGAAGGGGGAGGTGAGTCTTCCTGCTTTCGTTATTTTCTCAGTTTCTAAATACTGGTTGTGCCTTTTCTGTAGAGCAGACTAGGAAGTTACGCTATTAATTCGTTTGTTGCTAAGATACATTTTATGCAGTGTCCTTGTTCTCTAAAGGATGTGGTACAGCTCCTCTCTGTTTTCTGTTCGGAAAACAGTTTGGAAACCCAGAGGAAAAGTATGATTAGAGTTTTGTCCTTAGCATTGTTATAATCATTTGTCATACATAATTTCTATGATGCATATTGCTATGCACTAAGTGGATTTGTATTTTACCTGCAAATTGAAACCAAACAGGAAGCCTGGGAGGAGAAAAAGGCGAGGAAACAATCAGAAATCATAAAAGATTAGGAAAAGCTGTTTTCCAGAATCTTCATTCTCACCATAAAACTCATTTTTTGCATCCTCATTTCTAAAGACGACTGTTGTAAATGGGACTAGGAAGCAAAACAAATGGAATGGGTTGGGAAAGCTAAGGGAGGTGATTGACTCCTAAGGGTGTAATATAACTCTTCTCAGCTCTGCTAGGAGCTGGACTACACCCAGAAAATTCTAAGATGTGCAGTTCCTTTACCTACATGCAATGTTGTGCAAGGAGGGCATAGAGCTACACAACGATAAAGTCCTGCATGCCTCAATGGGCTTGGTTAGTCTGCCTCGTAATTTCATTAGAAAGCAATTCAGTCCTTCCTGATGAGGAAAGGCCAGGACTGACAGAAGTATTAAGAGAGAGAAGGATGTAGGAAATTGGACAAAAGAGAGGTGCAGCTCAGATAGTATATGTGTAAGAAGAATTGTGGCAGCATGCCAGAGATGCTGGCTGATCAAAAGTGACCCAAATTACCCTGTACAAAAACATCTCCTATAAAGCCTAGGAGATTGTTAAGATACCATGAACTTTCATGATGTATTCCAAAATCCTGTCAGCTAAACATGCTTGCTTTTAGCTGTTAAACTGATTTTCAGCTGACAAAGATTTGCGAGAAGCTGCAGCGCTGGGAATTTGGTGCACTTTGTCCTGCAAGTCTTGTTCATTGTCTCATTTTGTCAGCTGAGGAAGTCTGCAGCTGACAAAAGAAGAGGAGGGGCTGAGCAATTGGAGGCTGAGGTAGAAGCTCAGACATCAGTCACCAGGGCCTCAGCGGTAGTAGATGGCCTCATTAAAGTAGATGCTGATTGAGTCGTAGCAGAAATCGCAGGCTAGAATGCCCCCTCACAGGGGAGGGAGCATTTTGTGTTCTCCGGTTGTCTGTCAGCATCTCAATGAGGGATGCAGGCTTTGAAAAGTGTCATGCAGAATCCTAACGAGGTGCCAGAGCCCAGGCAGAGGGGCAGGCTCAGGAGGATGATCCTGATGATCTCTTTTTAGAGTGGTGTATTTGTCAGATCTTAGAAAGCAGGAAGGTGAGGCCTGTCAGGATTGGGCTCAGCAGGCCTGTTCACACTCTCACTGGTCCTGCAGTGACTCCATGTATGACGTGGGGAGGGAAAGAAGGGGACATACCCAAGGAGAGGGCTATGGGTGTGCTAGAGGGGACTGGGAACCCTTTGTGCTCTCCCTCACTGCACACAGCTTGCACTGAGCCCAGGGAAGAAAAGGACTTCCTTCTGATGCTTCCCAGAGTTTGCCTTCCACTCTGGGGATCTGATGGTGGATACTTTCTTTAGTCATTTGGCACCAATATCCCACTTTTTTCAAAGCGGTAATGCCCCAGTTGACACCACTCTCTGTCCAGCAAGTAGGTATGTTTGCTCTCTTCATAGTAATCCAGAGACACAAGTCTGCTCCTAGCTACTCTGTGTGGGTTAGTGATGGCTGCTCCTTCCTACAAGCTACTCAGCTTGGGGTCATAGCTGGGTTTTGTTTATGACTGTAAATCTTTCCTTTTCTGCCTATCCTTTCCTCCCACTCACCTTGCTTGTGCTTCCCCTAGGGTGACAGGACAGTATGCAGTTTGCATCTCCTAATTGACTACTCTCAATGCATAATGCATTTTTTATTTTAATTAATCACCAGCTTGCTTTGATGGCTTTTTAAATTATTTGTCTTCCTCCCATTGAAATTTCCTTGGTGGAAAGGAAGGAGGGAAAACAGCCCTTTCCCCTCATGTATTGCTTAGATTGCTGATCTCAGTTATCTTTTTTTCCCAGTCCTTGCCTTTTATGTGGAATATTTTTCCCCTTTGAGTGCGTCGTGGGGAGGAGTCAAATCTCCTTTGCCAGCCTCTTGCTCCAGCTCTTYTTTTTTCAGGATTGCTTTGAACTGGGGAAAGCAGCCAGTTGTTAATCTCCCTAGTGACAGGCTGCTAAGGAGAGGAGTGCAGGTCAGGAGAGAGTACAGCCTCATCAGCACAGTATTCCTCCCTTTTGCAAAAGGTGATTCCCTGCTCTGGGAGCATCGACTCAGTCTGACCTGCCTGCTGTCTTCCTGTGTGATGTCAAGTGTCCTTCCTGCACACCAGCCCCCTGGTTCTGCTTGGCTCAGTAGGCTTTTTTCCTAATTCTAGACTTATGCATATAAACTGAAAGTTTTCTGTGATGCATGGACCTGGTTTAATTTGCTGGGCTGAATGAATATTTCAGGTAGTGCAAGGAGATGGGAACAAGGGGAATAAAACCATTCACCAGAGGGACAGAAAGGGCTACAACAGGGAAGGCAGTATTGGTGGCTTAAGCCTACGAACACATAGTTTGGTCCTTGCTGCCTGCCAGGCTGACTGTAGCTAGTCTTCTCTGCTTTGCAGTTTGCTGAGGGCTGCGGTACAGAGGAGCCAGGAGAGCACCAGCCCCAGCCTGGGAACACAGGCGAGCCAGGAGGGCTTATCTGGGCTTTTGAGTCTGTTTCCATTTGGCCTGATCTGCCACATTTTCTTGCTCCCTCCTTTTCTTCCCATCTTTCTACTTTTGTGGTTTTACTTTTTTTACTTTTTTTGATGGATTATCTGCAGGTATCCACTTTGCCAACCCTCTAAATAACCAAACAAATGCATGGAGGGAAAGGGGGTCTGAGTAGCACTGTACCTTCTGACTCAGAATGTGAGTGGTGGAGAATCTTTCACCCCTTAGGACCATGAGGCAGGCATTTTATTTGCTCACCACTGATCCTTCTTCACCACTATCCTCTTGGCTTTAATAGGGAACCTGTTTAAGGTTCTACTGGGGATGGTCCCTTGGGGAAGCAGGAAAATGAATGCTTTGAGGTGAAGGATGTGCCGCTATTATGTGCCAGAAGGAAGGGCGTAATAACCTTTCTAGTCTTATTAACAGAGCAGCTATATGGACTGCGTGTTTTTTTTTTTTTCTTCAACTAAGCCTGGATGCAAATGACTGTAGAGCTTGTGTCGTCTTTCCCTGCCAGAAGTAAAGGCTTGTGTTTCCAGCTAATTCAGCCTGTTCTTGTGAAGCAGAAATTAATGAAACTGCAAAAAATTGCAGAGTTCATTTGGGAGACGGTGGTTCCTTTCTTGACTGCTGCTCGTCTAATGCTCTTTGCAGGATGTTGTTTCAGGGCAGTTCAGACCCACCTGAGTGGTGGTGGCTGCAATTCTGCCTTGCCCCTGGCCGTGCAGTCCCACCCTCTCTGACATGTTCACACTGGTATTTGTGTGATCCCACAGTGGCATGGAGGAATGGAGCTGCTTAAAAATGAAGCCTTTTTGAGTTTTGGGTCACTCTGTTGGCTGAGTGACTTAGTGTCTGGTCTCATCAGCACCAGTCCAGACACAAGAGGGCTGACAGGCGGTTCCTTCTGGGATCAAGCCCACTAGATCACATGTTGGATCAGCTTATGCTACTGTGCACCTTCTCCCTTGCCCTGGAGAGAAGAGGCTGCTTGGCAAGCTGCTCTACCATGTTTCTAAATGTGGTTTTAAACTTCAGTCAAGGGACTGGATATCATTGCCTTAGGCTTCCATTTAACTTGGTAGAGACCAAGTGTGCTAGGGAAGGGAAAGGACAAAGGACATTTGCAAGGGAGCAGAAGTGCCAACTAAAGCCTTTGAAAAGCTGGGAGCTAAGCTTAGACACAAGCAGCCATGCCCAGCTTGAGGCCTGGTGCCTACTGCTTCTGGAGGCCTTGGACAGATGTTGGCAGTAGAGCACTCAAAAATGATCTTGGATGCTTCACACTGTCTTACAGCTGGAGTCACAGAGCTCCTGGTGACAGGAGCTTTGGAAAGAAAAAAGAAAGGCTATTAAATGCTCAAAGACCAGCCAATTTAGCTCCCTAGGCAGAGCATCCCTTTATTCTGCAATGCTGGTCTTGCAACACACGCGCACACACACAAGGAATCATTTTCTTCCTACGCTCTGCAGAAAGCCAAACCACCTCTTCCTCACTGACATATGCCAATACCCATCTCCTGCTTTTACCCTCCTCCTCCTGCATCACACATGTTCCAGTCCTTCCCGAGGCTCTCACCCACACATGCTGCAGGCCTCTGCTGTCACCACATCGGACGAGCTCTTGCCTTGGCACACAAGTCAAGAGACGGCCTTTTGTACAGCTGTGGTTCTGGATGACTAGATTTTTAAATTCCACTTTTTGTAATGTGTCTCAGAAAAACTGGTCTTCTGCCACACTTCCTGGAGTTAAACAGTATGTGACAGCAGCAGGATTTATCTTATGCAAACAGCACAAAAACACTGTAGGATGAGCATACAGGTAGTCGTGAGGTTGGTAGCACAGGAGGGGGAGATGCTCACTGACAGAGGTAAGAGGAGGAGGACAGCAATAGGCAATCGAAAGCAGATATCCAAGCACTGAAAGATGTACAGGGAGAGCTCTTTTGTCCAGAGCACTGAGGTGGGTGGGAGAAGAAGCAGGTGAAAATACGCAAAGGAAAACAGGGCCTAGAAGGGAGACTTGGGACTTATACTGCAGCAGTACAGGAGCTTTGCAAGAGCCACTGAAGGTAACAGTCAGCCCAGGCCCTGTTTGAGAGATTAAAGATGATCCCAATTCACTCCATTATGATACAAAATAGGCATTTTTTCCCAGGCCTCCTGGAACATCTTTCTATAGCTGAGCTGAGCTCCTGTGCTGGACACCTGACAGTCTTGGGGCTGTCTGTGGAAGAGAGGGAGTCACTCTGCCACTGTACTGCCACTCTGATCCTAAGCTTATGTTTTCTTGGATGTTTATTTGGTGTTTCTGTAGTCTATATGTCATTTCAGGGTATTTTAGGAAACCTTTAGCACCTTTGGTAACCTTAGCAAACAGAGTAACTTTGGAAACAAGGTAGAGAGATGGTTTCCCACACATAGGCTATTGTATGTCACGTAGAGCAGGATCACCCAGCCAAAAGACCTCATGTTTCAGGAGACCCTGTTTAACAGGAGGCCACCAAAGGAATAGCTGTTGCTGGCCCTGGGTGGGAGGAGTTGACCAAAGTGGGCTTTGGTTCCCAAACTGCTAGAGAAGGCCCGTGGAGCTGAGGTGGCACGGGTGTCTGACCAGCATGAGTGCTGTCTGAGGGGGTTGCTGGCTCCCCCAGGGTGGGGTAGGATGGGCTGACTCATGTCGGGAGGTCCAGGAAGGTGCCCTGTGCTCCCTCACTGTGAGGTTTGGCAGGGATCTGGTAAGCCAGTTGGGAAATCCTTTTATTGTTTCCCTCCGGACCTGCTGAACCCTCCCAGCAAGATGAATCATTTGCAACAAAGGATGTGACCCTTTGCTGGAAGCGCTGCTCCTCTGCTCCACTGATGCTGAGCAGCCTGGGGCATGCCTGTTGTGCCCAGCCCTAACAAAAGTCCTGTTTTCCCCAGAGAGGCTGGTAGTTAGATCTAATATCAAGCTCCACGCCCCTGTGAGGAGAGATTTCCTGACTTGATCCACAAATGTTTCCTCCTGTCCTCTCCTCCCCCAGATACTTGGTTGCTTTTGTGGCAGTTTACCCCTGCTGCTTGCTGAAGGGAGACCTTCCCAACTAGCTCATGAGCGAGAAGATACGAAGAATGAAATGTCTGGGAAGCTGAGTGTTTTCCTCTGAGAGGCTGACTGGAATACATCCCTTTCACTTCTTTATTTCTGTTCCAGTCAAGCTTAGGAAATACAGCTTTGTCTTCTTCCCACCCAGCTCTCTTTCTGGGAGATCATGCTGCCAAAGACTTTTTGCTGCCTCATGGTAGCACTGTGTCTCATGTCAGTCAGGGTATTTTGTACCCAGGAGTGCTAGCCAAAATAAACTCAGTGCAAATGCGTGGTACCTCAATCCCAGATGGGAAGTATGAAGGCTGTTGAATCACACCCCTGTTTTGGCATCATATGGCTGAGCTTTCTGCTTGGGTTTTGGGGAGATGTGGGACAGAGAGCATGGCTGCTTGGAGGAAGTCTGCTTGGATGGTGACAGCCAAGGACCATGCAGCGGCAGGTTAGGTGCAACTTCAGAAGGCAGAAGAAGGGGTGGCCTGGTTGGACCAGGCAGGCCATGTGGGGAGGTCAGTAGCCTTGCTGCAGGGAATACTGATGGGCTCTTCTTTTCTTATTTCGTGGAGGCCTGACACAAAGGCTTTCAGTCACTGGTGCCTCTGTATGGGCTTCCCCTTCACTTGAGGACATGCTTGTCTTCAAAATGCTCTGGTCTAGATGATGGTACTGGAATCCTGCCAAAACCAGGGGGTTGATCTAGGGCTAAGCAGTAGTCCTTCACAGTCCTCCAACAGCTCTCATGGGCCTGTGCCATCCCTTGCCTGTGAAGAAACACATTGCTGGCCGTGTTGTTGGCCTGTCTCTGCTACCAGAGACATCTTCCCAGGATGGGGTGCTGAGTCTGTGCTCTGGACTAGCCTGGGATATTTTTCAGCTAGGAATTCTCGGCAGGATGCTGGGCTGGAGTCTTGGCATCTCACACACTGCCAGTGCCTGGCAGAGGGGGACAGAAGGCCAGGTCAGGACCGTGCCATGTCCCTGGCAGATAGGGAAGGGACCGTGCCACATCCTGCTGGGTGGCAGAGAGGAGTGAGCTGTGAGAACATCTTTACACCTACGAACAATGAGCAGAGGTTGAGCTGGCAACAAGCAGCTATTCTCATTGCCCCGGAGGAGCTGAGCTGATTTGCAGCATAATTAATATGCATCAGATCTAGAAACCTGAGATCAGGGTTTTGGCTTGCTCAGAAAATATCTTTCCCTGCTTCATTATTGCTCCCAAATGCAATTCTTTGCAGCTGTGTAGAGTGTTTTTGCTACTGACAACATACCTCCTCCTTTTTATTTATTTATTTTTAAAGCTTGATGTTTCTAGTTTCCTACCTGGGGTTTGTTTGCCAGGCAGGAGGGGAAGGCACGCACAAGTGCGCATCAGCAGCAGAGACATCAATGCAGGCAGGCGTTCTCTCCAAAACCACTGAGAAGCCAGGAGGATCACGCCCACATAAAAATAAACATTAACATATGTACAGGCCTTTCTGAGCCTGAATCACTGCTGGATACCAGATCTCCACAGACTCCTGCCCAGAGATGGTGCAACAGTCTGCTAGGGAGCAGCCTTGCTTCCTGACACTATGGGTAAGGTGCAGTTTTTGCTGCTGCTTTCCATTGCATGATGGAAGGCAGCACCAAGATGAGATGCTGACACTGCTATGTGTGCTTTAACAGCTAGCTGTGGTGCTAGTGCAGCTGCAGACAGGAAACGCAGACTCTTAGTGCATGTCAGGAAGTTTATGGTGCTGTAGGACAGAGTGTGGAAACAAGAATTATGTCTGCAAGGGCATTTCTCTGCCTTGCGTTCCTTGCCATGATGCCTGCTGGGCTCAGGACTGATGTGGTTTGTTTTCATTTTGGAAAGCCAAGATGGGAAGAATGGTAGGCGGAAGGAGAGGCAGCGTAGGGGTTTGCACTCCCACACCCTCTGCAGTAAATGTGTTCGGGGCTTGTTAAGTCATGCAGCAAACAAAACCCGTGGGGCATAACCTGAGAAACTAAGGCATCAGTTCTGGTTTGGATGTCCTGACCTTGCTCAGGTTAACTGCTTTGCTGTTGCATACTGCTGTATAGCTGAGCACAGCTGCCTCTTGGAAATGGACAGTTTTCGTGTATGCATTTCCCAGCATGGGGATCACAGAGGTACTGCAGGTCGGGAGTGAGTTGTACTGACAAGTCCCAAGCATAGGCCTGGAGAAGGCTGACAGTGAGACAGTGTGGGGGGTGTTGGTTAGCGCTGGACAGCGTTAGCAGATCTCTCCTATCCCCAGCCACGGTGCTGTCTAGGCATATATGGTATGTGTAACGTGTTGCTCATTGGTGTCAGGGGAGCGTCCTCTTAGCTGGAATAGCAAGGAAATGGTACGGGTCAGGAAAAAGTACCTTAGCGTACCTGTGTGGAGAAGCTGATGGTTCCTGCTTGTCCTGGCTGTGAAGTAAGACATCACTGACAGTTATACATATTGGTGGGAATAAAATTTGCCCAAAGTTGAATACCCCTGACTTCTGTTCAAAAATCTGTGGGAGATATCTATTCCAGATGCGCACTCAGAGTCCTGTTGATCCTGACATCAGAGCAGAAGGCCTGAGTGTAGGGCAGGGCTTGAAACTCCTGGCTTGGTCACTGGTAACAGCACACAGCCATCTGTCTCAGTGCCAGTACTCCAGCCCTCTTGTCTTTCAACTATGGAGTCCCCATAAGGGAATTAGGAAAGCGATGCTTCTGCCTACCAACGTGTGCCTCTTATTTAGAAGGTTGTAAAGCTCACTGGAACTAGAAACAGGAATAAAGGCATCAGGGTTGTGCAGCTTCTTTGCACCTTCTAGGTTTAGGGAACGTTTATATGATATATAAAAGAGATTTAAATAGGCATGGGGTGGGGGCATATCCAGATGGTCCTATTTAAAGACAAGCTGATAAGGGACTACTGCGAAGTTTGCGAGATACACGTTTTGTTCAGGAATTATCCTTAACAGCACTTGTAATAAAGAAGCAGGAATGGCATTCAGCTGTCAATGTTGACAAACTACTGTTGTGAATGRGGAGTGGAGGTGTTTGCTCCTCTTTCTCCCTGGTGGGGTAGCTTAAGCTGAATGGCTGGGTAAGTGACTCCTGAGAAAAGTGGTGTTTGCTGCTCTCTGCTGGTTTGTGAGGGGATGATGTGCTGTCAGTGATTCTGGCCCTTGGGTACACCAGAAGCTGGGCAGTGACTCACAATAAATTACACTTGGGTTCAGTAATAGGTGATGGAGAGAAGCCTGAWGTCTGACCCAGAACCAGATAATAAAGGAGATGCACAGCCGTTTCTGCCCATGGGAGAGAGGGCAGCAGCAGGGAGCAGAGCTTACAGCAAGGAACATTTCATAGCCTTTTTTCTTTTTTCTGAATTAGACCAATTTACTGAATTGGCTCTGGTAGGAGTCATGTCTAAGGAATGTGTTGCCCCCAGTGCCAAATCTGGGCCTCATACTGCACCAACTAAAACATTTTTTCTGTTTTTTCACCAGCACCGGCAGCTGCTGAAGGACAGTTTCATGGTGGAGCTGGTTGAGGGGGCTCGCAAGCTACGTCATGTCTTTCTTTTTACTGATTTGTTCCTGTGTGCCAAGCTCAAGAAGCAGATTGGAGGGTGAGGTTTTCCTTCTGGACTATGTACTTTGCACCTCAGCTTCAGCAGAATCCTGGGTTTAGCCAGCAATTTTAGTTGAATATGAATACCCCAGACCTGGGTAACCATAATCCACAAGATGTAGTTAGACAAGGAATGATCAGCAAGGTAGCACTGTCTATTATATGAGACCTTGGCCCAGTCCTGATCCCTCAGGAAAGGTTAATTCCTCCTGCCCCAAGCCTTCCTAGGAAAATAGGATGTGCTGTAGCTGCTGGTATTCTGGACAAATGCCATTCATTTTTCTACTTCCCCTTTCTTTTAATAGGTGACATTCTTCACTTTCTTTTGTTACTAAGATTATTAATTTTGGCCTTGCAGTTACAGCCAGTTAACAGTTTTGCAAAAAAATGGAAAAGATACAATAAACAGACTATGTGTCAATCCCAAAGTGCAGCTATACAAACAGTTTTGTTGAAATTTTTCACAAATGAGGGGGGAGGAACCTTTACCAACATACCTGCCTCAAACAGGGCTTCTCTTCATTTGGTAAATGTTCTGCTCGGGGAGACCCCTCTCATCTTCTTGCCCTTCTCAAGCAAAAAGTTGTCCCTGCTGTTTTGAAGCACATGCTTGTGAGGAATGAACCTTCAAAAGAGTGGGACATTCCCAAGAGTGGATGTTCCTGACAGTAGAGGTGGAGAGGGAATAAATCACATGAAACATTGAAAAAGTGAACTGGTTATCCTGGTGAAATCACTGGAGAATGGCAGTTACGAGCTGTAGTTTCTCTCTTCCAGTTGGATTACACAGAGGTTTATACATATTGGCTCACCTGCCCCACTTGGCCCTCCTAGCTCAGGCAGGAAAGACCTGGATTTAGATCATAGGTAGCAGCCAGGTCAGAGGCATGGCATGGCTTTTGAACTTTGCCTCTACGGAGGCTTCAAAGGGAGAGCACACAGGACTGAAAGRGTTTGCAAAAGATCGTTGTGGTTTCTTAGGATGAAAAGAACTAGATAACAAAACAAGTTGCCTTGTTATGTGCTGTACTGGCTATTGGCCCTTCTAGGCTTTCTTGTTGGAAAGCAGCCCTTTACCAGACTTTTTCCACATGGGAGTCACGGTGAAGTTGTGCTCATTTCTGTATTTTATGCACTGTAGGGGGAAAGGACTTGTGGGAAGGGGGAGTGGGTGTTGCCAAACACCGGTAGTAGTAAAAGGTTTGGACCATCTGTCTTTCAGAAAAAGCCAGCAATATGACTGCAAATGGTACATCCCGCTCACTGACCTTAGTTTCCAAATGGTGGATGAGTCTGAGGCAGTGCCCAATATCCCACTGGTACCTGATGAGGAACTGGATGCCATGAAGATCAAGATATCCCAGATCAAGAATGACATCCAGCGTGAAAAGGTAAAAGGGGTTGAGCACTCCATGCCAAGTACAGACTCAGTGTCTCTGCTGAGATGAGGTGCTGATAGAAGCAGCATTCCTAGAGCTGCACAGCATAGGGAGTCATGCTAAAACAGACTGTTCAGCAGAGGCTTGTGGTGCAGCTCTGGTATCAGTGACATCCAGATGGTCTGCAGCCCATCGTTGCTCATCCTAGTGCACGGCTTGAATGATGGTGTCCCACGAGGAGGCAGAAACAAAAAGGCCCTGTAGTTGTACCCAGTAGCTCCTCTACTTGCATGGGACCACCTGTGACTGCTATCCCCGAGCATCCATGTGGAGGGCGGGGCTCTTATGCTGTGGACACAAGAAGGACTGGGAGTGTGGCATGCCAATTTCTGGCTGTTGAGTATGATCCTGCAAGTGATTTTGGTCAGAAGCCATGTACTTCTGAATTTTTGCAGGCTCAGTTATGCTTTTGAAGCTTTTTCTGACTTCACTGGTGTCAAAGCACCAGCAAATATATGGAGAACACCAATTATGCTGACTGGACAGTCTGACACAGATATGGTGTCTCTGGCCCAGGCTTCTCTTTGCTTGCAAGACATGTCTTCTCAGACATGTTAGACTCCAAACCTTCCTGGAACCCAAAAGAGAAGTAAGAGTTTGAAAACTGAAAGCCTGCTGGTGTATAGAACGGGTTATGAATAACATTGCTTGTACTGTGAGAAGACTATCCCCCACACTTCCAAAGAACCTGCTTCTGCCTCTCTGCCCTGGCTGGCTTTCAGAGAGGGCTTCCTGGAAAAAGTAAGATATTAGGAGGAACACCATGTGGAAGCCTCTTACTCACAAGGTGCAGGTGTCTAAGATACATGCTTTGGTGCATCAGTGCCGGACTGGGTTTTATCCAAGAAAAACCTTGGTTTTAGCTGACCTCTGTTGAAAGTGGATCGGTGGGCAGGAGAGAATTCTGGCAACAGAGTTCTGGGCAGCTTCTAGAGAAGTTCCTTACAGACTCCTTAGTTGAGGATGCTTGTGGAGGACCTGGTAGTGCTATGGCTGCCCAGTGACATGATGCTGCTGCAGCCTCTGGAATAGAAAGTAGAGGGTATAGMTGGGACAGTGGCCACACACCTCTGCACCTTTGTCTGGGGCATCTGGAATTGGGGAACAGAGCTAAGTCTGAGTTACTAGAGATACCGCAGGTAACATCTTCCTGAGCAGCTGGGAGCCCTGTGGATCCTGTTGACAGCATTTCTCCTGCCTGGGGCCATTTGGCCACTCACAGGGGGAAGGGTCTGTGGATCTTAAAATGTCTGTCAGTGTAAATGGGGGCAGATGTTGGAGAATGACGTGTGTCCTCTGTCTCCCTCTCTCCCCCACCCTTCAGAGGGCCAATAAAGGCAGCAAGGTCATTGAGAGGTTGAAAAAGAAGCTCTCCGAGCAGGAATCCCTCCTGCTGCTGATGTCTCCCAACATGGCCTTCCGGGTACACAATCGCAATGGCAAGGTGAGTGGCTCTTCTGGTCTCCCTCAGTGTACAAGACAGAGGTCAAGGGCAGGGTGTGTGTGTGTTTGTATACGCTGTTGTATAAGGAGGTCTTCATGCCCTCTACTGAAAGCCTGAAAGCCCTCTGCCTGAAAGCACTTTCCAAGCAGCAGGCACCTAACCCTTGCTACACCAAAGGTTGTAATGACATCTTGTAAGGCTATGACTAATTTATAAGCAACATTGGCATTTAAAAAATAACATTAGAAATTAATCCCCTACCTCAGCACCTGCCCTGGCAGAGCAATAGGAACAGCTCTCTTCACCTAAGGTAAAGCTCTGCAGCAGCTGCCTTCTAGACTCCCCTTCAAATTCAAGGCTTAGCACGCTCAGGGCTGTCTCCTCAGGACTGTATGCTGCACTTGGCACCAGGGATGCTGAATGGTTGTGAACAATCTCCTTTAGCGCTGTGGGACGCTCAATGTGCCAGAGGTATCCCCTGCTCTGGCAGTGCTGTAACTTGTCACTGTGGCCTTTCCACACACGTCAAAGGATTCTCACGAGATCCTGTTACTACTCAGTGAAAATTAACAAGCTGGTCACTGCTTCCTCAGCTTGCATCAGTGTCTAGGCCTGTGGTAGAGGCTTTTGGGTTTCCTGGTGCAACTGTTGTGAGGAATAGCACAGAGCTGCCATGGGGCCTTATGCTGCCAGGGACACAGCTGTTGTTTGCAGGGTGGAGCTCTGTGAAAGCTCTGACTGCAGGAGTCTGTGTTGGTACCGCTGGCACATTGCTGAGAAGGCACAGTGCCAGAGTCCTGCCTGTCACTGACGAAGCTGTGATGTAGGGCARCTGGCAGGAGTGCTAGAAGGACAGTATATCCAACAATTTCCACTGGAGGAGGGTGGGAGGCAGGCAGGCCTGCTCTCAGTGGTCAGTCAGACTAATGCATATCCCATTTTCTTCTGTTTCCTGGGTAGAGTTACACGTTCCTCATTTCGTCGGACTATGAAAGGGCAGAGTGGAGGGAGAACATCCGGGAGCAGCAGAAGAAATGTGAGTGTTGCTCAGCTGGGCATTGGTACAAATACTGTGATCTTACTAGAGAGCAGGAGTCCAGAGGATGAGGTGTGGGGCAGGGTTCCTTGCGAAAAGRGAGATGTGCATTGAAGTCCACAGCACAACATGGATGTCTTCTGTCTCTGCACATCTGAGCCTGTCTGGGGGACTTTTGATTGCAGCAACATGCAGGGAATGTGTAAGGAGAGCACTTAGTAAGTGTGTGGAGATATTCTCCCATTTACCCTAGAGATCAGAGTTCTGTGCAGTTCCAGGTAGAGGGAACAGCTGCACCCTTTCACCTGGCTCCAGTCCAAAGAAACTTATTTACTACTTTGGCATGGGTGTTTTTTGGCTTTGCAAGAAAATAAGAGCCCCTCCTTGTTTCCTGTGAACCATCCTGAGACTTTTTACTCCAAAGAGTAACTAAATATGCCCTCAATAGAGCTGGGCTGCAGCAGCAGTAGAGACCTGAGCACCACGGTACTGTTGCTGAGCATTGCCCAGGGAGCAGCTATCGTACGTATGCCCAGAATGAGGGAGCATGCATCCAGCCTCTGCTTTCATTTTTAATTCCTCCCTTTTTGAATCTCCTTTGCAGGCTTTAAAAGCTTCTCTCTCACATCGGTGGAGCTCCAGATGCTGACAAACTCCTGTGTGAAGCTTCAGACAGTCCACAACATCCCCCTCACTATCAATAAGGAAGGTGAGACCTTTATGCTTTCACATGGTACAGCTGCAGTGAAAACCTACCTCTGCCTGCTTTTGTGCATTTCCCCTAGAACTGCTCTTACTGTTTCTTTTTGCTACAGGCTTCAACCTGGTGATGAGTTACAAACTGAGAGTTCCTGTAAAACAAAAGCTGAGACCATATGTACCCAACTTGTGTAGTTTAGTTGAAGTAGATGATGGCATACAAAAAGAGAGCAGCAGGAACAAGAACAATCTGTCATCCCCATGTTACTTGCTGCAACAATAAAAATACAAGATCCAAATTATATGGCTACATCTAAATCAGTAAAATATTCCTGGACATCCTCCAAAATATATTCATTGACTATTAAATGGTCTTTACATACAGCCATCATGCCGGGGATTGGAGTGCCTGTTGGAGTCCTAGCCTGGGACAACTTTGAACTATGCCTGGGAATCCTTTGGAAGAACACTAGTTGGCCAAAATTGTATCAGAAACCATCCTAAATTACTATTTAATCTGCTAGTATAGACTTAGCCTCTATATTTTACTTTTTCTCCCTTGAATTTCTTCCATGCTGTCTTGCTGACCCTAGAAATGCCATTGTAAAAACCACACATTGCCAGAAGGTATTACAAGTGAAACGGACACTGAACCTGGAACGGTCTCCTCTTCTGCTGAAATGGCTAGATTACATGCTCCTGCCATCCTTTTTAGGGACAGTTTACCCTCTGCTCATTAACCTGTGTAATACCAGTCTCATCACTCTGTCTTTCACTCTTGGCTCCTCTGTGAACTTAACAAAATTCCTTGGGTCTCTTTTACAGATGATGAATCCCCAGGTCTCTATGGATTCCTGAATGTCATTGTCCACTCTGCCACAGGATTCAAGCAAAGTTCAAGTGAGTTGCAGTTCTGTAATACACAGAGGTATTGATAGGGGTTAAATAATTCAGGTGCTGTGATAGCTGGGCGTGGACTGGTTTAGGATTGCAGCATCTGGGATGATGGTGAGGAGGAGAAGTGATCTGGGGAACTGGAAGTGAAATCGGGGCATTGGTGTAAATTTAGGGAAATGCCATTTTTTAGTGCTACTATTAACTCTCAGAAAGATCAGGATCAAGGATCAAGCATGCTTTTTTTTTTTTAGGCCTAGTCTGTTGTTTTTTTTTTTAAGCAGTGTTTGTTAATTACCCAACAGTTTTGGATATAAGTCAGCCCTTATCCTGAATTCTTTCAGCTGTATTTTGTTTTGCAATGAAAGAATGGGAATCATTCTCTGACATCCAGAATTTTTAGTGTGAAGAAAGAGGTATTAAAATTCAGGGGAGTGATTTGACAGAAGGATCAAAAAAGGTGAAAAAATAGAGTGAAAAGGACACCTGTAGAAATAGACATGCTTCTCAGTCATTGATGAGGATAATCTAGGAGAAGCTGCAAAGCTTACCTAGCCATGTGGCTGGGGATCCTGTTCTTACCTAAGCTGTGTGTGCAGCCTCAGGAGGAAAGGAGTGAACTGGATGTATATGCTTTCTGTCAGCCTTCCTCCTGCTGAACCACTGACTTCCCAGATGCTGGCTGACATCACTTACAAYGTAACTTATAAGTAGGGACAATGTCTACAGCTCATTACTAGCTCTTCAGAAACACCAGATACCACATAATTAACCACTTTGTGAAGATAATGAGTTTTTGATGGCTGGCCCCTAATCTACTCTCTGAGGGATATTATACTGATGCTTTTCTCAGTGAAATCGGTTCTGATATGTTGATGGGGTCCAATATCTACCTGGGCATTTCATTTCTCATTGGTGTACACCTTCTGCTCATTGTGGATTGATTTGGGCAATACTGGATAATAGCATGCACCTGACTCGTGATAGAGGTGGAGGGCTTGTCTGTGCTGAGGTCATTTATACAGCTGTGCTGGTACTTCAGCTTCATAAAGGCAACTCTGCTGGTCCAGATGATGAGATTTGTACTGGATAGTGTTACTGGTACTAATACAGAGAAGATGCAAATGAAAACACACCCTGAAAGTGATCAGTGCAAGTCAGGAGATTCTAGAAATTTTTAAAAAGCTTCTGTCCCTGTCTCCCCTCCTCAGATTTGTACTGCACGTTAGAGGTGGATTCTTTCGGGTATTTTGTGAACAAGGCTAAAACTAGAGTTTACAGAGACACCACGGAACCCAACTGGAATGAGGTAGGTTGGATTTTTCTTTATGTGACTTGTTCCATGTGCCAAACATCAACGCAAGATGGGCAGAAAACCTGCAAATGGAAGAACTTGCTGCATGCTCAGCCTTTGTGCTGCATATACTGCCTCTCAGAAAACACTTTTATGCCAGGTTCATTTGGCTGTCAGGGCTTGCAGAAAATTTTCTCTTGGGTTATCTATAGTTAAACAAACATTTCAGTACAAATGAGTCTTGTCTAGCATTTCATCATTTAAACAGATGCATGTTTGATTATTTTTTTAAAGACACAAGTGAAAATATGTTGAAGAAGGAGGTGTTTTTGTTTGTTTGTTGTGAGGGGGGAAGAATTAGCTATAGACATTTTGCCTGTTTACAGCCAACTCAAACCTCCTGGGGAGAAAAATTAAATACAAGGAAGGTGGGCAAGTTTGTTTTTGAATGATGCTTTGCTGAAGCTCAGTGAAACCTGACTAAGGAGTCAACCATCTTATTCTCTGATTTGACCACCTTATATATACAAAATACAATTTTGGTTTATTTCTAGACCAACTCCATTAGGGAGGAGGTTTTGGTCAGTCCTTAAGTTCTCCCTCCTGACGATTTTCAAGGAGACTATATTGATTATTAAGAGACTAGTGTCCCGCTGTGATGTATTCATTGCTCTTTCCTTTCCTGGTGCCGTGCAGGAGTTTGAGATTGAGCTGGAAGGCTCACAAACTCTGCGGATTCTGTGCTATGAAAAGTGCTACAACAAAAGCAAGCTAACCAAAGAGGATGGGGAGAGCACAGATCGCATAATGGGGAAAGGACAGATCCAGGTAAGACTGTGCTTAACTCATTCCTGCTACCCTTACTGCAAAACATAACAGGACTTTTGAATCTGGAGTGCACCAGGGAGGCTTTTTCTGCCTTCTGATTGTCTCAGCATTGGAGATGTTTCTCCAGATAGTGAGATATACAGTGTGATTCACAGGCGGGAAGTCAGCAGCTTTTTCCATCTTGCCTTTTCCCCTATGCCTACTTTGGTACCCTCATGGAATAGATGCTTTTTCGTGAAAATTTACGTTTTGATCTCTGATTTGCCTGTTAACTTCAAAACTTCCAGCACAGTATATAGGAACTGCACTGTCACTGAACCCTGGGCACTGTTGAGGATGCTCCATTTGTGACAAAAGAGGAAGCAATGAATATACTATTCCCTCTGTAAATTATGTGGAAGAAATGCTGCCTTCTGTACATGCTACAAGTTGATTGATGTGATAGCGAGGCCTTGGAGGACAGGCTTATTGTCCTGATAACTGCGATGTCCAGAGTTTAGCGTCCATGACAACAGGCTGCGTCTGAGAGAGATTTCCACCGCTGAGAATTGGCATGGGACACTTTGTCTATGTGGCAAATTTGTAATACAATAGGGGAGGTGATGAGATGATTGCAAACGGATGCTGCTCTCAGGGAGCTGCTGCATGATAAAGCGCTAAAGCTCCATGCAGGAGAAATCAGGCCACTTGGTGGAGGACAACATGGAGAACATGTGTTCCCCCTCTTCTTCCAGTTTGTTGCACTGTCTGTCCACAGTTTTAGGAGGGCTTGCTCTGAGGACACATTCTTTGTGTTGGACTGGCTGTTGTATAGAGCAGAGAGCCTGCCCAGATACCTTTTTCTTTCTGGCACACTGAAAAATACCACCAGTTCTCCTCCATTTATGTTTGACTTTTCATCACTCCATGGATGACAGCTTTCTCCAACATTTGAGCGATGGTCACACAGGCCAAGGCTATTTGTGGGATTTCAGAAACAGCTCTGATTGAGGGCGGCCTGCAGGATTGTATCTCACCTTTACTCTAGAAGGACTCATTATCTAAATGAGTTTTATTCAGCCTGTTCCTTTCTCTCCCTCCTTGCAGCCCTGAGGCTGCCATGCCATTTTCAGGGAAAGCTTTTGCTGCCAAATGCATAGTGGGTGTTTGAAAGAAAACTTGTGTACAAATCAATAAATGCTAGTACAGGGTGCCTCCTATGTATGCCTCTCAGGCTAACCAGAAATCTGTATGTCCCTTCTGCTAACAAAAGCTTATTTTCCACGGAGCTGAGCAACTACAAAAGAGCAAGTTTTCAGCCTTGAAGTGCCCTGGAGATTTGTGTGCTCATAAATCAATAAAAATGTTTTTGATTAATATGCAAAAGTTGCATTCTCTTGTATCATAAAAGGCAAATGCAAAAGTTCTCTACCTTTCAGTAAATCTCACTTGCAATTTATAAAGAAACTTGGTGAACTCTCAGAACATCCTCTTAATTCTCAGTGATTTCTGTCCCATCACCCAACTTTTTAACACTATTGAATAACTGCAAAGAGAAGTCATAAGAGAGTCTGGTAAGATTTTGCGTTGATAAGAATTATTACAGGGTTTTATTTTGTTTTATTTTTAAAGCAAACACCATTTCTCTCTTAAGAAATCATAATAATGCAAAATCAAATTACAACCTGTGGCTGAAGGTTAGCTGTATTAATGCTGTCAGCATCTTTTCCAGTCACTGGTTTTATAGTCATTTTCTTTCAGGATTTTCCCAGGTGCTTTTACATTAAGTTTTGTTTACTTTAGAGTTGTTAGTGTATCTAGGGCTCTCTGTTTTGTTGTTGCATTGTCATTATTCAGCCAAAGTCTGTCATGTATAAAGGCAAGGTCTGTGAGGTTGGATGAGTTTTTTTCCTAAATTCCCTTTAGTTAAAAACTCTGGGAACATCAAGAGTCATGTCTGCATCCTCCTGCTGATAAAAACAGGGAAATTTCTGTTTTGGCTAAATCACAATGTATTGTTAATGTATTATTGTAAATCTGCAACTTCCCACTAGTGGGATTTCTGACTCACCAAATTTTCTGAGCTGCAGTGATGAAGACAATGCATCAAGGAGACGAGGACTGTTTTGGCTGTGAAATGTTTATTAAATCTCTCCGTTACATAATGGCATTGGAGGAAGGAAGACTGGAAATGGTCCATGTGGTCAGAAGCTTCCAGGAATGGGCAGCAATTTTAATAGCTCCCATTGCTCATATTTTCTTTTCCTATGGAATATTTTATTTCCCTGTTTTTATAGCCACATGCAAGAGCTTCATTGCTTGCCAACCTGCAAGTTTTATCCCTGAAAAATAAAACCATGAGGTTTTAATATGGGAGAACCTCCTGTAAATGTAGAAGTGAAGTCCTCATCAGACCTTCTGGGAATGGCAGCACTGGACATGCAGTGTTTAACTAGCCAGCACGCATGGTTGGGGGCTTCTGTTACGTCTCAGGCATGAGAAATACAGGAGAAGGTGCCATTCCTGGGTACACTGTGAAACTGAAATTATTGGGGGGCTTGGGGAGGAGGAAATGGACATCATCTTATAGGAGGAAACATGAGGCTTAGTTCAGTTGTAAGCATCAGCTTTTCTCATTTTGAACTCTATCTTTTTTTTTTCTTTTTTTTTTTCTTTCTGTTGTTACCTTGCAATCCGTCTTTGGCACTTGGGAAGCTGGCCCTTTTGCTCTTTGAATTTTGCACTTCGCGTGGCAGGCACGACCCCATGTTTTGAGTGTAGCAGCCTTTTGTTTGGTCTTGAGACTCTGCATCTAAGTGGGCACATATGTCAGCAAAACTGGCCTCTGCCTTGGGAACAGACTGCATGAGTAAACTGATACTTCATCCTGTGATCCATCTCCTCCAGTTGGGGCCTCCTAGAAATGCTGTTTCCTTTTGGTTTGTTTGTTTTTGTTTTTGTCTTTTTTTTTCTGCATGATCAGCTCAGGCAAACCATTTCCTTCTCCTTCACAGCAGTGCTGGAAAATCAGAGAGGATATGACCTTAGATCAGTCATTCTGTGGTAGCAGCGCAACACCATTCCTCTGTTGCCATGCAAAACAATCACTCTTATCTGCTTAATTATCTGGGATGTCTTATAGCAGTGCACATGGCTATTTCAGACATCTAGGTTGTTTTCCATGTAAAACAGATTGTCACATGCTGTACCTCCCAAGTGTCGACTCAGAAAACCTTTTACACACTCCAGTTCATTTAAACAGTTTGCTCATGTAGAACAGTATCCCAGCAATGAAAATAGGGTGGAAATGAAGAAGGCAATGGGTCATGTCTAAAGGGTGATGGCTGGAAAGATTAACATGTCAGTGGGGAGCTTTGAGAAGAATGGGGTTATGGCTGGACTGGGAGTTTCCAGCAGCAGTGAGACTCTGACAACACGTATGTCACATCAGTTACAATTAAAAATTGATGGAGTGTAAAGTTGCCAGGGAGATTTAATAAAGGGAGGAAGTAATGTGAATAAATAGCATAAAACACACTAACCTTAAGGTTGCCTCAGTCCTTGCTCCCAGGCATTTCATTTCCACTGATGCTTCTTTGTTTTATCTCTTTCTATATGTTTTCTTTTCTCTTCTCGGGGGGGGGGATCGTCAAACTCTGTGGTGGCTTCCTAAGGCAGAGCACAGACTCCCTTCTTAGCACCTGGCTTGCATTTGTTATTGACCAGCATTCTCAGTTTGCCTTTTTCCCAGGTCCTCACCACTCTGCACACTCGGCCTCTACTGACTGCTACACACTGTCTGTCTTAATTCAGTGTTAAGCTGCTACAAGGGCCAGAGACTTGCACTCGGAAATCCCTGTGGTGCTGGGCTGCTTTGTTCTATTGTTTTGTGCAGGACACAGCTTGATTCATTAGTGAATTTGGGGCTGTAGCTTGCCACTGCAAATGCCAAAGAACAGGCCACAAGGGGACTGGAGGTGCTGGGGGAGTAAAGACAAACTGGTTTGTTTGTATTTTTCCTGCGCAGCACGTACTTTTGGTGGGGACTGTGCAAACAAGCCCGTGAGATGCAGTCTTTGAGGGTTTTAGCAAGTCTGTCCTATTTGCATAGGTCATGGAAACAACACAATTTTTCAGTTTCAGTGGAGATGGGACAGGTCCTTTTGTCACTCAAACCAAGCTACTGTTTGAAGGAAATGTTTAGAGGTGCAGTAAATTTCACTGTCAAATTAATGCAGAGGCAGCCATTTCACTGCGCCTCTCCCTGCTTGAGCTGGCAAAGCAAGCGCTATGTGCTTGCTCACTCGGAGCAGCCTCCTTTTGGCATGCTGTCTGTAGATTGCATTCTTCTACTCAGTGTTCCTTCTTCCAGGTCATTGATCTCCAAATCAGGCCAGAAGACAGCATGACCCCATTTGTCACAGGCCCTCTCTATGCTGGAGCATCACGCTCACTAACTCTTTGTCTTCAGTCTGCTTTGTAACCTGTCTGCTCCAGCTGCCCTTTCCCTGTGTTGCTCTTGCTGGCCTTAGAAGGTCAGTCATCTGTAGGGTCCAGGACTGAAAGCTTGCTCAAAGTCTAAATGACATTCTTAGTTTCCTCTTGCCTCTTATTTCCTACTGTGACTTTATCAGACTGTGAGACCTGATCTTCCCATCTCAGTATTGCTGAGAGCTTACTCAAGCTTTGCTCTTTTTCTTTTATTAGCTTCCATCATTTTGCTTTGTTATTTAAAAAGCACCTTGGGTTTTTGGTTGTTTGTGGGTTTTTTTGGTTTTGTTTTTTTTTTTTTTTT
>JAYKAV010002464.1:706824-800855 GCA_035582835.1 Phoebastria nigripes | reverse complement strand
TGTTTTGTTTTGTTTTTAAATTGCTGCTGTTACTGCCAGTGACTTATGCAGGGTTGGCTCTGGTCAGCCAGACCCACTCCCTCGTGCTCGTTCTCCCTAGCTGTCTCCATTCAATATAAGCTGTTCTCCAGCAGGAGTCAAACAGCAGGTGGGGAGTGTGGGGGTCCTGCCAGCCTTGCAACAGAGTTCAGAGATAAGGGAGCAAGAGGTAGCAGCGGGTACACTTGCAGTCCTTTGCTCAGCTCTAGTAGTTACCGCAAGGAAGAGTCTCTGTGAGCTCCCAGCTCCAGCACACTGCTTTTGCTAGTCCTTTGCAGCCATATGATATTCACTCTTGAGACAGAGTAAGACTTTGTTTGGCTCGTACTTTTTAACAGCTATTTACTTGCTTTCGTTTTGTACAGTGGTAGGAGTTCCCTGGTCATCACCGAGACATAACCGCTAATACCTGTTAGCTTAAATAAACTGTAACTGGACCCTGCTGGACTCTTCCTTTAACTTTTTTGGCAAATATTCAAAACTCTCTTTCCCTTTCACTCTTAAGCAATCTCTCTCTGCTACAAATAATACACTCTCAGTGACTCCATTCTAAAACCATATGGAAAACTGCTTCCAAGCCGGAGGATCGGCTGTGGCTGTGTCTATCAGCAGGGCCATTTTGGCAGCTTAATGAGATGACTATTTAGGCAGCTGGAGATCAAGCTTTCAGGAATACTGAGCATGGTTGCTCTTAATAGGAAACCAGACACTTCAGAAATGGTTTCCTCTTGATTCTGGGAAAGAATGCAGTTGTTGAAAGAAACCAAACTTCCAGCACGGAAATTCAGGGAAGAACAGCCTAGATTCTGGCCAACTTGTAGGGACCTTGGCCAGCCACACAGGCGGGGGCGGATCTGTTCTGCCAGTTATAAGCAAACCCTTTTGGCAAGCAGTCTATTATTTGGTGCCTGAAGCTAAGCACTGCTGCCCATTGGCCTCCTGGACCTTTGTGCAGTCCTAAAATGTGGGAGCTACTGGTTACTGACTATTCCTTACAAGGGGTCTTCAGGAATTTCTGCCAGAGTTGCACCTACAGGAACCGGTCCAATTCGACAGGAAAGCATGTGTGTGCTGGCAGCATCCCACTGTGGGCTCACGTCCGTAACAAAGTGCGCAGAGATAAGGTTGGCCTGATTTGCTTGTCTGTTGCTTCTGCGGGTCTCTGCAGTGTGAGCAACCAGGGAGAAACTTTTCTTTCTGCTGGTTGTCTTTTTTGGGGAGTGGGGGGACTTGTCTTTGTAGCTGTCAGCAGCATTGGGCTAGTTTGTTAATGATTTGAAAGAGAGTGTGAGCATGATTGCATCTGAGATCTCCCAGAATATACTGCAGCTGCCATTGTTTCAACATTTACCTCTGCCTGTCAGAGGCATTTGCACGGGGTTCTGCGAGAGGAAGGGGCTGTGCTGCAGAAATAGCTGTAGCTACTGGGTGTCTTTTTGTTTGCTGATGATAGTAAACTCAAAACAGAGGGTCTAGTGCAGTTGCCTCCTTCCGGTCTTACTGTATCTCAGTGTTCAAGAGCCAAGTGTTACAAAGCCATCTCAGGAGGCACCGAAGTCTGCTTGCTTTGGCTGGTTCTGATTGCTGATAGAAGTCCTCATGCAGCCAGGTCTTTTCTCTCTTTTGCCAGTCTAGCTTGAGCTGAGTGCCGCTCTTCAGCTATTCAGATGTGTTTGGCCTCTCCCAGGCAGTATTGGAATTGCTGGGTGATGTTTGAGTACTTGAGTCAGCTGCTCCCCAGCCTCACAATTGTCCACTCAAAAGAGATCAAGCAAAGCTGAAAATGGGAGATCAGGGCTTTGCATCAGAACTTTTCTGCTTAATGAATTCTTGCAATAGCAGGGCCAGGTGTTCTTCCTGCCTCCGTGCTCAAGTTGAAATGAAAAGGAATAGGCAGGTTGAAGTAGGACAACTTTCAATGATTTCTGGGCCAATTTTCTCCATTTCTCCTGTGTCAGATCCTGACAGAGGTTTGGTTTGTTTAAAGTTTCTTGTCTCTGTATGGATCACTTCATATTTCTCTTCCTTGATTTCACTGTTAGGATCATTATGTCTTTTGAATTCAGTGGAACATAGTCCTTCTTGGAAGCTGTTAGCTTCATAGCCAAGAGCTATGAAGTTCTCCAGCCTGGCTCTTTATTTCAGTGCAGTAATTTCACACTCCTCCAACCTCACCTGTCTCTAGAAAACTGCAGAGGGAGACAGTTTCCTCTATTTCAAATCAGAGTTATTTCAGAAATCTCTCCTCCCTTTTTCTGACTCCTAGCGCTGTGGGATGGGACAAATTTGGCTGTCTGTTAATGTGCCTGTTGTGCTACTGCAATAAACGCAGTCTCCCTTTCTTTGAAAGCTGAGGTTATTGGCTTTCAAACATTGATTTTGCTTGCTGAGGTTTCCTTTGTTGTTGAGCTGACGCTGCGCACATGTTGCTGGATTTTCCATGTGTGTGAGTCCTCATCAGCCCTGCTTAGAGAACCACGCAATATCGATGAGTGTCCCATTACCTGCGAAACCTCGGAATGTGTGTTTTCCTATGGAAAAGAAATAACATGTTGAAAGTGGTAGCGCTCTGCTCACTTACAGAAGCCTTTCAGGCTAGCTGATTTCTCTGAAGTCTGTTCCTAGCTCATGGGTAACTTCCATGTTTTTCAGCTGGACCCACAGGCGTTGCAGGACAAAGATTGGCAACGCACAGTCATCTCAATGAATGGAGTAAGTACGGAAAACAGAAGTTAGCACTGCTCCTTCTGTGCTACCGCTACCTCTGATGTGCTTTATTTCTTTGCTCTTCATTGCAGCATTAAAAAAAAAAAAAAAAAAAAAAGTTTGAAATGTTAACAGCTGTTCTCTTTTATTCAGATTGAAGTGAAGCTGTCGGTGAAGTTTACCAGTCGGGAGTTTAGCCTGAAAAGGATGCCATCCCGGAAACAGACGGGGGTTTTTGGGGTCAAGATCGCTATTGTCACCAAGTGAGCTGATGGGTCACGTTTCTCCCTATTGTTTTTAGAAAGCCAACTGGCCAGTGGGTTGCACCTGCCTTTACCCCACTGAGGGATTTGTCAGTCCACTCTGCTCCACTTGGGTAGTAGTGTAGATGGTTGTGACTGCAGAAAAGAGATGCTGTACATTCTCTGAGCTTCATTTTTTGCAGGGGAAAAAACCAGCATGCACACAGGCTTTGAAACCTAGGGTGTTTACTTGCAGCGTATCACTCTTCTGAGTTCTGGAAATACCCCTTGCCCTTTTACTCTGTAGTTAGCTGACTTGGTCACAGATTTCCAGAGCCACTGAACAGTGATGTTTCCTTTCCATAATCGGAAATGTTCAAGTTCTTTGGATCCTGTGGTATTATTTTAACCCCTGATCTTTTGTCATGAATCATTTGCCAGAAGAAACCAGTTTGTTCTGTTATATAGTTTGGGAAGTGCGGTATTTCCTCCCTATGGAATTGCATTGATTTGAAAGCAACAGTGTTGGTATGTATCCAAGGACTGTTTGGGAATCCTCTGATTACCTGCACAAAGTCACAGACTCTAGGGGCACTAGGACCTGGCCAGAAGCTCAAGTGCTCAGGGCAGCTGCAGAACAGCCAAAGCCAGGCTGAGACACTCAGAAAACCCTCTCCAGTTTTAAAAGGAGTTTTTCAGCTCAGTCTTGATTGCCTGCTCAGACTTTCTCCCACCCCATTGTCCAGAAGAGGTTTGCACAGCAAAACGATGGGGTGATTTTAGCCAGCCTGGCTGGCTGGGGTAACAAGCCCAACATTGAGGACATGGGCTGTACTGAACTCTTCTATCTGGCTTTCTTAAGGAGGGAAAGATCGAAGGTGCCTTACATAGTGCGCCAGTGTGTGGAGGAGATAGAGCGGCGTGGAATGGAGGAGGTGGGCATCTACCGTGTCTCTGGGGTTGCAACCGATATCCAAGCTTTGAAAGCTGCCTTTGATGTCAGTAAGTATTTGTCTGATGTTTTTCTTTGCACTGTTAGAACCTGCATGAGCTCCCTGTCAGGTGGCTATGCTATTTTTAATCTTATGTTCCCCAAGAAGCATCCTTGCACAAGGAGAATCATTTTAACCTTGGCTGCGTGTTTTATTAATATTCTTCAGCTACAGATATAACCCAAGACATACAATGTGATGGATCCTTATACCAAATAATGCATTTGTTATTCTTCCCACCAGACATGAAATGGTGGGTTTGCCTGCCTTGCCAAATCTTTGTAAATGGCAGACACCTTCCCCAGGGGAAGCGGTAGCAATCAGAAGTCGTAATTTCCTCACTGTTGTGCTGTCTCCAAATTAATAGAAGTCCTTGAAATTAAGAATGTTTTGTGAAAGGAAGCCAGCAAAAAAAAATTTTTAAGGTTGATTAGGAAGTGTGTTTATGAAACTGGAGTTGGGTGGTCAGGGCTCCCGAGTTCTCTAGATTTATGTGCGCAGATTGTAAAATTAGATAATTTTGACCAACCTTTGTAAAGCTTTCTTTGATCTTGAGCAGAAAAGGGCTCCTTACTGGTTCTGCATTTAAAAGAAGGCATGTATGTCCCAAAAGGCATTCAAGATCAGGCAGATGAAACACCTCCAAATTGCTGAGGTACAAAACGTGAAATTCTGCCCTACTTCCAGCCTCCACATGATGGTCTAAGGACCACTCGAGCTCCGTTTTGATGCAAGCAGTCATGAGGCCTGTGCCAGGTGCCCAAATTCACCCTCCCTGCACTTTTTCTTCACTTATTTTGTGAAATTTCTTCCTTCTTGTATTTTATTTTCAATTCCCCTAAGCTACATTGATTTATGAATCTTCACTAGCACAAGTAAGGGTGTTTCACATTTTGAAAAACAACTTTTTTCCTTTATATTAAATGCTGTTTTACACTAAGCTTCATTAAACCAGCGCTGGCTCTGATGGTTGATCTGTTTGTTTTAGGGAAAGGGGGTGGTTTTGTTGTTCTTAATAGTAACAAAACTGAAATGTGAGCCCTGAATTGCCTGTGTACTTCAGCTACACTCAGTGGGGAGTTAGACAGCCTTGGAGTCTCTTATTCTAAGCTGTTAAGAGGCAGGGAATTGGAATAACAACTGCTGTCACTAGCAAAAATTGAAATGCATATAAGTACAGTCAGGCAGGGCTTGTTCCAGATTAGGCTGAGGTTGCTGGCACAGCATAACTAACCCTGGGTAGTGTGAGGTTCCCTCTACTTGATTTAAAGCTATAAACTGTTTGCAGTCATTTGTGCAGCACTTCTCAGTTGTCAGAAGGTAGCTCATTTAATCTGGAGAAATGTAAACAGGAAAACTCTCAGCTATTTGGGCAAAGACAAAGGATAAACAAAGAGAGCCAAAGCAAGAAAAAGAATGAATGCAAGGCCAGCAGCTTCTTTATCCTGCTTCCCCTCTTCCCTCTTTCAGATAACAAAGACGTGTCAGTGATGATGAGCGAGATGGATGTCAATGCCATTGCAGGCACCTTGAAACTGTACTTCCGGGAACTGCCTGAACCCCTCTTTACAGATGAACTGTACCCCAACTTTGCTGAGGGCATTGGTAGGTAGAAGCAGAAATAACCCTTGATAACCGGGTCTGTGTTAAAGACACTGTTCTGTAGGAGGCTGCTCCTAAAGCAATACAAAAACCATATTTATAATGTTGGACAGAAGCCTGGAACAAGCTGCTAGGGAAGTGAAATGGAGCTCAGAAATGAGCGTTGGAATGACATATTCTTCCTATGAGCTTGAATATGGGCAATTGCCATGCCTTTTTCTAAGTCGAAAATGTCCAGGTTTCCGAAGGATAGGTTAAGAATAGAAGTGACAGCCTACTTGTGGAGGCTCTGCTTGCTGTTTGCCCCATTCAGTCTTCCAGGGAAGCCGCCTTTGGGGGGTGGTATACCTTGTCTTATCTTGATGCAGGGGAAAAACATCATAATGGTTGAAAAGTCTGAAAGCATTTGAACTGCTTGAGAGAAAAGGATTCTCTACATGTCTATGAAATAAAGGAAGGAGATCCTGTGGGGTATTCATGTGCAACTCTGACCTTCCAACCTATGATGTAATTACAGTCCATTCAGGACCATCCATATTTGTTGGTTTGGGAAATAACACAATCAGTCAAATTCTCATTCACTGCCTATGGTGATGTTTTGTTATTTTCTGTCTTGTAGCACTTTCAGATCCTGTTGCAAAGGAAAGCTGTATGTTGAATCTATTGTTATCGCTTCCAGAACCCAACCTTGTGACATTCCTTTTCCTTTTGGACCATTTAAAAAGGTAATATGTAGATCCTTTAGACACGTATTTAATGTGTAAAGCATCATTATTTTGAAAAGAGGAGCCTTTTCCTTGAATTCGTGCTGAATCACACAAATGAAGAAGCATTTGCTGATTTGCTGTGAATGCTCATCAGATAACTATTGTCTTATACTCAGTTAGTGAGGTACTAAATCCTGAATTCCGTTCCCACTTATACTGAAAAGATTAGAACTGGAGGAAAGGGGTAACAAAAGTCTCAGGGCTTATCTAGTGCAAATGCAAATTCCTGCTGCTATATCGCTGCAAAACTGCACCTGCATCTGGATACAAAAATCGGGAAAGGTTTTAGTATAAATCGTGAAGCTTTGGACGTGTTTAAGGACTTGTGAGCCCTGTCTCAAAAGGTGTCTGCAATCTAATATGATATATTTTTAAAAATTCCAGCACTTTTGCTAACTGGAGTTGTCAGTCCATTGCTTAGACTAGTCTTTCTGATCTTGTGTCTCTCTTTGTAATATGGTTGTAACTGTGGAAAAGTATTTCCGTGTGTTTGATATTAATGCAATAAGCTTGCTTAATACATGCACAATCTGTTAATTTACATATGTATTTTGTACATACCAGAGACTGTCACTAGCAAGATGAAAGATAATCTTGTGACTGAGGTTCTGGATTAAAATCCAGGAAATCTGGGTTTTACTTGTCTTTCTGCTGCAGACTTTTCTGCCCTTGGATAAATTTTTTAACCTTTGTGCCTCAGTTTCTCATTTATGAAACTGGGATGAAAAACATTCCTTTATTCCCATCCCACTTCTGTCTGTCCAGACAGTAAGCAGCAGTCCCCTTCCCAAGTTTAAGCCATGTCTGTAGAGTGCCTGGAGACTGTGGTTGTGTCAGATCAAGATATTGCTTATATATAAAGTTCATTTAGGCACATATGGAGAGAGTGGTTGATTGAATGTATCTAAAACTTGTTACAAAAGGAATAAATATGGTTTCTTACTTAAGGACACTTCCAAACTTGGATATTTATAAAGATCTGCCTTGTTCATTGTTACTTCTCCCAGGGTTGCTGAGAGGGAGAGCGTTAACAAGATGTCCCTGCATAATCTTGCAACTGTCTTTGGACCAACGCTGCTCAGACCTTCAGAGAAGGACAGTAAAATCCCTGCTAACCCAACCCAGCCTATCACAATGACTGATAGTTGGTCACTAGAAGTCATGTCCCAGGTAAAATCCTAAATGTGGTATTGAATCTTGTGAAGACAGTATCTGGGAAACTGCAGTGCTCTRGCAAGACCTGGTTCAGCCATCCTTCTGTGTTTTCATGACAGTTTTTTTGAGAAACATAAACAACTTTCACCCTTCCACAGACATTTTAGACTGTTTGTAGAACTCTGTTTCTTCAGGCAGTTCAGTTTGCATCTGTACTAATACAGCTTTTCATGAAAAAATGTCAGTAAGCATGCTATCCTGTATGTTTCATGTTTGTGCACAGTAAGATTTTTTTGAGAGCTGTCTCGCAGCACCATATTGCTAGCCTGGGATAAAAGGACCATTAGTGTTTCCTCAACACTTAAACCACCTTCACTGATGCACAACAAAATTCTTTGCTAAATTCAGATTTCTTTGGCCACTGCTGCCTTTTGAAGGCAATGCAGAGAATTCGAACATGGAGGCTGTGTTAGCTGGTTAGGCTGTTTTGTACTTTCTTGATTGAGTAATGGCAAATATAGATCACATTTTTGCAGTGCAGTGGAACACCGACACCATTGTTATATCCTGGAAGCTGAAAAGAGTGTCTCTGAAGCACTGCAAGTTTTAATATTCCTGCTATTATACACTGTATTAACACAAATACATAACTGCAAGATGTTCCTGTGGAGAGAGCTGTAGGCATGTCTGCCAACTCTCAAATAGCCAGGATAAGAATGACTTAACAGAGCTTTATTATTACCTCTTTCTTTCTCTTTCCAGGTTCAAGTTCTTCTGTACTTCCTGCAGCTAGAGACTATCCCTACCCCAGACAGCAAGAGGCAAAGCATTCTCTTTTCCACAGAGGTGTAGGTGCCTGTGATACCAACAGGACACAAAAAACTCTTGGCATAAATCTGCCACACCTGAGAAAAAGATGACTGGTGTTTCTTCAGACATTACTGGCCTGTTCCTATCCTGGGGAATTATGGCCCTCAGTGCTTCTGCTGTTTGTTAACCAGAGACAAGCTGAAGAGAAAGGAGAAAAATCTCTACTTTTGATTGGTAGGACCAGAACTGAACTGGAGATGGAGCGGTGCAGAATCTTCACTAGAAGGAGCAATAGCACTTGAACAAATGCACCACAGAGTGTGGCTATTATTCTTGCTGGGAATGTGACAGAAGGTATTCCTCATTTTATGGATTTAATTTATCATAAAGAAACTTCAAGATTTCTACTGGACCACTTGATAGGATACCCCTTTTTGGGTGAGGGGGAGCTAAAGGATATATCACAACCGTGTCTTTAATAACTGCTGTTTTTAAAGTACTGTTCTAGGCCACAAAAAATAGCATTGCTTTGCAAAGGAGAGGAGAAGGGAAGGGTCTGGGATCTAAGGTTCTCTCCTCAGAAATTCAAGTCTTGATTTGAACAGGGTTCTAAAGAAATGAAACAGTTTTGCATACAACTGGAACTGTTGGTTTGTTTGGGGTTTTTTTTGTCTCACCCACCCCTTCCCTTGCAAATGTTTATACAAACTCTAGGGAAGGAGATGCCCTGCTCTTGCCTATGTTGCACTTCTGATGGTTTTTTTGGGGTTAAGGGAGCCAGACCCAATGATGTTACACTATAAATAAATATAGCAAATTAAAGAGAGGCAGGGAGGATTAGAGTCAGTGATTCTGTTTGTGATTCTGTTGTTTGTTTGCATATAAAAGCAGGGGCAACATCCAGACAGGATTGCTAAATTCCTTAGACCCCACCAAACGTAATGAAAATTAATTGGGAAGACTGTTAATTCCCAACACTGCAAAGAAAAGATGTTATCACTGCAAAAATAATTGAAGCATTTGTGGACAAAAAAAAAAAAAAATCAATGGCTATCAGTTTGGCTGGCTGCTTACTCCAAACTTTTATCAGAACATCTTTTTTTTTTGATACTTGAATTTTTGGAGGCTTTGTACATTGCTTCTACAAGAGTCTTTTTCTGATCTACAAATACTTTGATAAAATGTGTCAGAATGTACTTTATGGACAATCTAGCAAGTAGCATGCATTGTGTATTCTCCAGAGATTCCAACCCTGTTTTCAATAAGGGCAGTGAAGAAATTTCTATGGAACTACACACAGCAGTACAAAAGGTCTAGCCAAGTACCAACTTTGTGTTTCCCTGCCTAAATCAGTTAAAGCCACAGGGGTTACATAAGGCGTAAAGGGCAGCAGTATTTGTCTAGGGAATTGAAAGCATAATTTAATTGCTGGTATCCAGAGCAAAGTATTCTGGGTATGAAGCAGTTGTGCCAAACATCTTGGGGGGGTGGGGTGGGTGGGAGTGATTCCATTTTCATAAACTACTCCACCCCCCTTTACTTCCTACCCAGTTATGCAGCATCCATTTAGTGGCATCCGTCCATTATCATCATTCTGGTGAGAAGAAAAGTACAGCTTGAAGACAAGTGAAGGAATCAGCATGAGAAGGGGAGGGAGGGACAGATTTTGAAAGATTTGTAGAGTTAGGTTGTCAACATCATTTGAGGGGAAATACAACAAAGAAGGCAACCCCTGTTATGCTGAATTTCATATTTTCTGATGGATGATCTGCAACCTCTCAGTTAAAAACAAACAAACAAACAAACAAAACAAAGGAGTCATTCAAACAAATGGGAAGAAAAAAATTAAAGGGAAGTAATTTTGTAGTCACTGTAATTCTGACTGCTGCATAATATTAGAAATTATTGTACTGTGAAGTTGCAAATTCAAAAAGGAACAAACATAAATTTGAATTTTGTGAGTATATCAATATTTTGCATGCTTTGTAAGGATTCTTATAGGAATTTAATATTGCTTAGTATCCCTCTCTCCTTAGGTCTGGGAGCAAACCTCTTTGTAATGTAATGTACAACTAGAAATTCCTTCTCTTGTATGTATTTCCACCACATTCCAACTTCTGAACCCATAAAACAGAAAAAGTGTTTATAGTAGGAGGTGCTTTTTGGGGGGAGGGAGGGAATGAAGGCAAGGAAACTTGAAGGCTTAAGACTTTGATTTTTTTTTTTTTTTTTTTTTTTTTTCTTTTTTGAAGGTAAAAATTAGTCACAATCCTGAAAAACATTGACTTAAGAAAAGTAGTGCAGACCAGTAAACCACACTCTATGGTTTTGTTTTTATGTATTTGTTCTCATTTTTACATAGCAGTTCTATAGCAATCCTTTTACTGCAAGCTGCACACCTACCCATTCCAAGCTGTTGTTTGATATATCTGAGGCAGTAGCACTGCTGATGACTTCATTTAAAAGGAAAAAAAAGGTGGTTGGGTGATAGCCTTTTCCTTTTGGTGTTTGGAATCTGTGGCTGCTCTTTGCAGTGTTGAAACTGGAAAGCAATACCATAATGACTGTGCCAATTTACTTTTGCCCACCTTTTTTTATTTTTATTTATATAGGAAGTTAATTTTAATATTAAATTACTGATCATGTAACCATGAGAAAATTGCTTTTGCTTTGGTTACTGTTACAGGTTGTTGCTTTTAGTCTCTCATTACAATGCTCAATTCTAATGTAACATTATCTAACATGCAGGCATGTGGATCAGGGAAAAAAAGTTAATTTAACTTAACCCGTTAATTATTTCTGTTAAGTATGAATATGTTTTCCCCAAAGCTGGTAATTTTGGGCTGGAAAAGATAGCGCATCTTATTGCTGATGATGAAATCATGGACTGATTTGAAACATGAGAATTGATTTCTTGAATTTCCTTTAATTTTGCAATTAAGTTTTTTCAAATAGTCTTATGTTTTCAGAAATCAAGTATTTCCAAAAGGCTTTTATGTTCTTTTCCCAGGGATGTTGTCTGCGTTTTTTTGTGTGGGGTTTTTTTTTGTTGTTTTGTTTTTTTTTAACTTTGTTATTTTCTTAATAAGCCTTGTCATACTTAAACAAAAAGGGAATTGCAAAACTTGGCTTTAGAGAAGGCCTTCTGATTTCTACTCTTATATATTCTCTTGCAAGTTGTGTCAGAAAACCTAACTCTTCCATTTTCTATATCAAAAAGGTACAATATAAACAACATAAGAGCAAACTAGCAAAAAATTACCCTTTACATGTGCACTGGGAGTTTATGCTCTTTCAGTTTCTAGTGTATTGGAGAGATCTTTCTAAAAATGTAGCTTTCAGTAACAGGAATCAGAAATGCTAAAACTTTCAACTAAAGAAATTCAGGTGATTAGGATAGTCTGTGTATCTCCAGTTTAAGGAGAGGAATAAGCATCAGTTTCCTAGCATTTAGAGACTATTTTAAAATTCTCATGGATTTTTTTTTTTTAACACTGAATAGGTTTTTAAGTAAAATTTCAAAAAGTTAAGTAAAGCAAACTATGGGAAAAGTTTTCAAAGATGGACAAGGAGTAACAGTTACTAGATCAGTTTCAGCTTTGTTTGTGTGTGCTTTTATGGGAGGGGAGTGTCTGAAACCAAATTGAAACACATCCATTAAAATGCTGCTGGTGTTCTTTATTCTTGCACAATTTTAACAAGTTGAGGTAGTAGCTAAGCTATTTCAGGCTGTATTTTAATGCTGCTATTTTTCAGTGTATCAGCTAAGGCAAAATACAGTACTGTGGTGACTATATTTGCTGATGCCCACTGCCTGCCTCAATTCTGACCTTCAGTTGCTAATACAAGGCAATCAGCATGCACCGTATGAAGCAAAACTGCGACTTTTTTGTTGGCCACAAGGTGGTGGAACCACAGAGTATGTTTATGGGAGATGCAGTATTTTTACAGTTTATTCATTTTACCTGTTTAAAAATCTGTTTTATGGTTGTTTATGTTAGTTTTCTATGAGTTTATTTAAACAAATGTACTTCTTTAAAGTGTACATGGATCTCCAAACTTGTTTGTTACCCTTGTAACACTGGAAGTCATGACAATGTGTTCATTTATCTTAATGTGCCATTCTTTCAAGTATGTATAAAATGTAAATTGACCAACATGGCTTTTAAAAATGTTTAAAATCTGATGGCAAAAAACCAACCCTCTCTGATTCCTCACTGGTTAATCCTTTTGTTTCAGTGCTTGGTCATCTACTGGGATAACTTTATCAGATGTGGCATTCTTATTATGGAAATTTTAGTAAGAAATGGGAAATGTTTTAAGAAAAACCCCTACCCTTT
Source organism: Phoebastria nigripes (assembly GCA_035582835.1). Lineage (NCBI taxonomy): Eukaryota > Metazoa > Chordata > Aves > Procellariiformes > Diomedeidae > Phoebastria > Phoebastria nigripes. The sequence goes on along the minus strand of JAYKAV010002464.1, from coordinate 788,202 downwards.
CTCTTTTTACTTTAATTCAAGAAGACGGGGACTTGTAATAACAGAAGACCAGTACATTCATGCTAGATTTAAGGGATTTGCTTCTGTTCCTTGAAGAAGAAAAATCTGAAAGGGCAATTCCTAAGTAGATACAATCAAATTAATCAAATTCTTGGTGTAGTTAGTCAGTCACTTGTTTATTCCCTCTTAAATTTGTAGTCCAGGTATATTTTTCTTTGTAAACTTTGCTAACATTGTCATAGTACTGTTACTGGAAAAATAAGTCTGATACCATTCACTTCCTTTAACATAGGGTATGTGCAGCGGAGATACTGGAGCCTTAGATTAGTATTAGCAAGTCTCCATTCTGAACTAGAATGAAGTGAATGTTCGTATGTATTCTATGAAATTTCTCATTGAATAAAATTAAATACGTGGATTGGCCTTAAAACCAAGAGAAGCTCTAAAGGAAGCACTTACAGTTAATGATTATTCCTTGACAAGGTTTTAGGGAAGAAAAGTAACACAAATGCAAAAGAGAAGCATAAATAGGAATCACTCGGATCACATGGTTTGGAACTATAAAGAAGTCCTCATTTCACGTTACAGAAGGCTTATGCCCTAGATAACGTGAGCAAAGACTGTCTTGCCAGTAAATAAACATTAATATAGGAATGCCAGTAATTTAGCTACTGTAGCCTCCCAATTCTGATGTGCTGCAACCCCTCTTGCTACTGAAAATTCACAGTTCAGTGCTAAGAAGCAAAGCTTATCACTTGCTCTCTACGTTTTTTTTTTTCCCCCTGTGGCAATAGATGGGGAGGAGCAATAGAGTCCGTGTGTTACCATAGGTGAAACACCACTGCAAAGGAAAAAGCTAATAGAACCAGAAAGTTAGACTATCGTTTACGCTAAAAGTCTGTTTCTGGGCTGCAAGGGTAAAATGCCACAGCACACTATAATGATGAAATGGTTGAAACAGTAGGACCAAAGCAAACCTGAGTGTACATGCTATCTTGATTCTCTTCCATGAACACATCACTAGATTTAGGCCTTCCAGGTCAAGCAAATACATAAATGCTATTGCCAAGAATTAGAAAATTATTAAATGACCTAGTTTGCCTCCACTGTTGATTCTCTTTGTGTTACCATCTCATAGTGGAATTGCAGGAGACCATTGTAAAAACATACAGGTGAACCATGTGAATATTTTCCATGTCATTTATTTCCTACTGTCATGTCTCACCTTTCAGTAAGAAAGACCCCTCTTTTTCCAACAGAAACCACTTCACATCATTCTGTACTGTAGAAACTACCACACGGGGAGGTTCAGTTTGTAGCAAAGCTATCCCTGGAGAGAACTAAAATATTTCCAGTCTTCTGGTGTAGAATGGACCAGGTACTGCTAAAGCTCTGGGCTTGTGTAGGCCTGTTTTGCGAGTTAAGTAAGATTCTGTTAACACCTTGAACACCTGTTCAAGCATATTTGGGAATTAATATGATTACAGAGTCCCCAAGCCTAGCAGAAGTGTCTACTGCTTTGAATTGCAGTCATGTTCAAATCCTCTTGTCAAAAGTGGTTCATCATAATGGAGAAAACTTTTTYYCCCCCCCCCTACTAGAGCTTTTGTTTGTGTAACTGTTGCAGTCTTTTTCCCCAGTGGTAAGATGTTCTGAGAACCCAAGACCTGCAGAATGATTTATATGACAAGGCCATACAGGGGGCAGGCTTGTGTACAAAACAGCTTCCTGCCTGGAAGGAGAATACAGCAGCTTTCTGCAGGTGACCCAAAACGAGGATCACAACAGGTAGAGCCCACCAGTGAGCAGATGACCTTGGTCCTTAGATGCTCACATCTCCCCTGGGGCAGTTTGCGTGAGACCCAGGAGGCAGTTACGGGAAGACTCACCCAGTTCCTCTTTACTGTGCCTAATTGAATGATCAAATGCCAATCTTCATAGAGTAGCTCAAATTTCCTCCATTTTAGTCCCATTTTGGGAGAAATTGGAACTACACTAACTCTAGGGATTATACAAATAGTCAGCTGAAAACTGATCCATATCTAAAAACTATTTCATACATAGTAGGTGGTAATGTAAAAGCTGCCATAGCAAAAGGACATTTCTTTACAACAGCCTCTTCTAATCCTTTCTTTACTGCCTCTCACAGCCTGAGAGAAATCTTGTTTTGGGCTTCACAGTTATGTACAAAACTTGCGGAATCCTGGATAAAGCTTAGCTACACAGTGACAGATGTTGCAAGAGTTGGGATATCAGTACTAAAAGTGATTACCAAGGCAGCAAAAAGAGGGTAAGGTGGTTGTGTTGGATGACTGAGAAGCACCACAATGAAACAGTAAATTTAAATATGATCTCACAGCAGGATACTATGAAACATTGTCCTTTCTGTGTCTGTCCAGCAAAAAAAAATAAAACTAAGCCTTTTCTTGCCTATGTAAGTTGTGTAGTTTGCTCTTATCTCTAGTATTACAAGTGTTTATAATCCATGAAGAATTCCAAGGAAAGGAGTTAAGACTATTTATTTAAATATAAATACAATTAAATTATATAATTAGTGCTGAATTATCAGGTGTAGAAGACAAACAACTTGTTATTGTTTGGATAATTTTGGGTTTCATCAGAGTTAATATTGTTGGCATTGCTTTAACTCTACCATGTTAAGGAGTCAGTTTTTGACATTTTATACTGCTGTTGCTGGTGCTTCAGTATCTCATAGTGCTCTGTTTTTGGAAAAGAAAACCTAATCGTAATAGTTTAATACAAAAGGTGTTGAAACAGTACTGCTGAACATCTCTCAGTTTAGGCCCAAAGAGAGGGGGAAAAGGAAAGGGAAAAAAGGGGGAAAAAATTGTCATTCTGGGTTTTTTTTTTTTTTCATTTTCTGAGAAAAGTGGTATGAAAAAGGGATCCAAAAACTGTATTTGGGGGAAAAAAAGTCTAAGGCATTTGTAGCCTTTCTTTGTACACAATGTTAAATAAAATCTCCTGTATCTATGTTTGTCAGGTTCTTTTGGTTATCTTTAACTAAAAACTGGGCCTACGTTAAACTGAATGTGTGAATTGTATTCAATTGAGTTTGCTAGAGGTATGGAATTTAACACTGATGTTTCAAAATAAAAGCTATTTCATGTTTTACAAGGTAAAAGCTATCTCACTTAAAATCTAGAGGTTAGTACAGGGTTATTGCTGAATTAAACTAAAACAACTATAGCGTGTGGAAATAGTTTACATGTAAGGTAGAGAAGTAGCTGGGCAAACCGGTCCATTTTCACATCTGTATTAATGCTTTTGTAGGAGTACTGCTTCAAAATGCAGCCAGTCTCAAACCTTGTAACCTTTACATTTGTGTACAGAGCACTTTAGCTGTAGTTATGTATTTGCTAAGAAATCAGCTCTGGCCTCTAGTTCTTCAAACATTGCATGAAATTAGTGCTTTTTGTAGGAATCAATATTGAAACTGAATCAGTTATTTACATCAAGTTCTCTTGGTGCTTTATTTAAATAAAATAATATTTAAATTATTAATGTAATTAAAGTACATTTATATTTTAATATAGTCCAAATTTAATATAAAATATAAAACTCTCTATAATAAAAAGATACCTGTTCGAAAGCTCTCTAACTGATTTTCATTCAGTGTGGATCACAAAGATGCCATGTCTCAACAGTAATATCCAAAGCAGAGAAAAATGTAGCTGACTGTACAGTATTCAAAACTACACTGAAATGAGATGCAGGTCAAGAAAAAATGTCATGCTTACCCCTGAATTGGAAAAAGAAGGGGAAATTCAGTGACTATTATTAATACTTCCTACCAGTGGTGTATCTGTATAACATAAAATAGTTTCAAAGTAGTTTTCAGATAGCTTCAATGTGGAATTCTTCTGCAAAATGGTTCTCACTCAATTAGAAAGCATACCTTTGTAGTGCAACCACACTGAACAGTATTAGGATGCCTGAGTGAGCCTGCAAGGTGTCACACAATCATAGAATATCTCAAGCTGGAAGGGACCAACTCCCTGCTCCTTGCAGGACTACTTAAAACTAAACCATATGACCAAAAGCGTCTTCCAGACACTCCTTGTACTCTGACAGGCTTGGTGCTGAGGGGAGCCTGTTCCAGTGACCGACCACCTTCTCAGTGATGAACCTTTTCCTGATGTCCAATCTGAACTTCCCCTGACGCAGCTTCATTGCATTTCCTCATGTCCTATCACTGGTCACCAGAGAGAGGAGATCAGCACCTCCCCCTCCGCTGCCCCCCTTGAGGAACTTGTGGACTGCGATGAGGGCACCCCTCAGCCTTCTTTTCTCCAAGCTGAACAAGCCAAGTGATCTTAGCTGCTCCTTGTAAGTCTTGCCCTCAAGGCCTTTCACCATCTGGACACATTCTCATAGTTTGATGTCCTTCTTATATTGAGGTGCCCAAAACTGTACACAGAACTCGAGATGGGGCCACACCAGTGCAGTGTAGAGTGGGACAATCACCTCCCTCAACCGGCTAGCTATGCTGTGCTTGATGCACCCCAGGACACGATTGGCCCTTTTGGCTGCCAGGACACACTATTAACTCATATTCAACTTGCCATCAACCCAAACCCCCAGATCTCTTTCCGCGGTGCTGCTCTCCAGCATCTCGTCCCCCAATGTATGTATAAGCAGGATTACCCCATCCCAGGTGCAGAATCCTGCACTTGCTCTTGTTAAATTTCATGTGGAAATATGAAATTTAGGAGCTCTGCTCACAGCCATGCTCCTACCACATTAAGCTCTTCACTGACTACCAGGCTGGCACTTCTCAGCCACTTCTCCTAGCTACTTTCCCCCACTTGAAGACCCTGGGTGAGCAACACTGCCACTAGCTTGAGATGAATTGCAGAGTGCAAGCTTGTGCAAAATCAGTGAGTACACACGGTACACTACTTACCTGTAACAAGAAAGAACGAATGAAACTTAAGGCTGGAGCACAATGAGAAAGAACATGAGAGTGCATAATAACCATGGATGTTCTGTGCAAATTGCTACACAGTCCCCTCCTGAACAGGTGTCTTTTCATTTTCCAGGCAGCCCTCACACTGCTTCCTGAGGCTCAGACAGGCTGCCCTGAGGCAGATGCTGCCCAGAAGCCCTGCAGGATACACCTATCAGTCTGAGTCAGGATCAGCTGTACCTGCCCGACTCCCAAGAGACATTTGCCTGCTCTTTGTTAGAAGCCTCCAATTATGGAGATTCTGTAATCCTCTTGGGCAATCTAATCCAGAACATAACCACAATGAGAAAGTTTTCCTAGTAGACAGTTGAACCACTCTTGCACACATTACAGGATACAATGCTGCAATACTATGCCGTTTTTTTCAGTGACCTTTTAAGTTCCTGAACTAGGATACCAGCCGTATGCACTGTCAGCTAGCAGCTTGTTCATTAATTCACTGAGCTGAACGAACCATGTTCTGTTTCCTGCTAGAAAACAGAAAGCAGAGCCCCTTTGTGGGCTACCATGAGAAACAGATTGTACAAAACAAATGCAGACATTTTTCACATCCCTAATACAGAAGTAATGCTGCTGATTGTCATTGAAATGCCTTTTTTTTAACTGATAAATAACTTAAAAATCAATCCAAAGGTAGAAACACAGAACAATGTTTTGTTGAATATATGGATCAGAAAACCTAGTGGAATGACATTGGTCATATTGTTAGAAAACAAACATCAGAAATATTACTTAAGCATAAAGGAGCCTTTCAATGTCAAACAAGTACACCGTGTCCATGCAGAAGCCTTCCAGAGGAATCCCCGCCAGCTAAGAACAGGCAGACTGACAGAGTTTGGGAAGGACATCTAAATAAAATGACTGACTTCATAAGGTACATAAATAGCAAATTTTTCCCACAATGTAAATCGAACTATGTTGTAACATCTGGAAGCATACATCCTCTCAGTTTTAAAGGGAACTCTGATGAAATATAGATGTCATTTACTTTAAAATATTAAAAATTAAATTTCACCCAAGATAATGAGGGGACTGTAAATCATACTTGCCCTCACCAATCTGCAGCACTATGAATTCTAGGAAGGAATGTACCTCAAGGGACAGGCTGTAATGCRTTTCTTTTGATAAAACAGCTGAATTGCTGTTGGGAGAGAGGCTTTACACTGTGGTCTGAGCTAAACAGAAACCCTGATGGGGAAACTTTCACAGGGATATGTCAGATCAGCACATTTTCTTAGTTACTGTGTTCATAGCACTTTCCAGCCAATGCCTGTAAATACAGACTCTGCTATACCTCCCACTAAAGCACCAACACTGTAATTTGGGTTTATTAACTACATAACAACGATGAGCTATAAAACTTAGCTTAGTGCAGTCTTTCAAAAGGAGCTAAAAGTCTGAAAGCTTGTGCTCACATGCAGTTCTTGTAACCTTAGAAGACAAAGCTATTCTCTACAACATTTAATCTGTCTTTATTTACTTCTCGCTCAAATGAAAAGCTATAATTAATCTAATATTGTACTCTAAGGCACAGGCACAGGTTTAGGAGACCCACAGCCCCTCCACTCCCACCTCGGCTGGGTTGCGCTACCTGCCTTGTGTATGCTCAGTGCTCAAGCCACAGCTGCCCGTTTGTGCGAGCTCTGGTGAAAGCTGTTCGATAGTTTTGGCTGTAACGGCGACGCGAGGCCACCACCGCCGGACGTTCACCCTCAAGCTTTGCTGCACACTCGCGGGTTCGCTCCTCAAGGTTTCTCTGAAGCTTAAAAACTACGGGTTTATTCCAGGGAAAAAAAAAAAAAGATTTTTTACCAGAGCGAGACCCAGGCCTTAGGCGTCTTAGGCCGGGGCCACCGCCATCGCCCCGCCTCACAGGCCCGCCTCAGCCGAGGGGCAGCGCGGCCCCCCTCAGCGCCGGGCCGCCGCCACAGCCAAGGCGGGCAGAGCCACCTCCTCGCCTCGCCTCGCCTCGCCGACGGCTTCCCGGGCACCACCCCTGCAGGCAGCGCCCGGGCGCCGGGGGAGCCCCAACCGGTTGCCATCCCCTCCCCGCGGGGCAGCACCCCCGGACCCGCCGCCGCCGCCGCCGCCCTCTTGCCCTCAGGTGCGGCGCGGCACTAGGAACCTCGCCCGACCACGCCCCCTTCAGGCGGGGCACTGGAGGCGCTGAGGGGGCGCGACGGCGCATGCGCTGCCAGTGGCCGCACTCCCCCCGCCCCTTCGGCGCGGGGTTGGCCTGGATGGGGGTTGGCGCCTGCGCAGTGAGGTGGCACCGCCCGCGAGGGGCGGGGCGGAGGCGGGTGGAGGGGTCCTGTCGTCCCCGCGCGCCCCTCCGCGCCCCCTCCCCCTCCTGCCGGCGGCGCTCGCGGCCCGGCTCGGCCCGGCCCGGCCCGACCCGACCCGACCCGGCCCGGCCCGGCCCGGCGCGGTCCCCCGAGACTCGGGCCGCGCCGCGAAGAAGCGGGAAGGAGGCGGCTGCCCGGTAAGCGCCCAGTGCCGGCGAGCCCAGTCCAGCCCCGACCCCCGCCCGCCCGCCGGGGGGTCGCCCGCGGCTGCGCGGGCCCCGGCAGGGCCTGTGTCCCGAGCTCCCGCCGCTCGCCTCGCTCCCGCCGCTCGCCTCGCTCCCGCCGGCCGCAGCGCCTCACCGCCGCGGGAAGCCCCTTCCCGCGCCGCCCGCCCCCGGGCTTGGTCTCCTCCACACCGCCGCCGCCCCCCGTGCCCCGAGGGGCCGCCGGCCGCTCTGTCACCCGCGCCGCGCGCCCTCTCAGCCGGCCGCGGCGGTGACAGCCGCTCCTCTCCCGCCTCAGTTCCCCCCGCGCGCGTCAGGGGCCGCCCGCTCGCCCGGCGGCGGCATCTTCCTCCCTTCCCTTGCTGGCTGAGCGCGCTGCGTCGTCCCTGTCACCCATTTTGTGACTGTCCCTTCGCGGCGCTGCCGGCGAGAGCCGCCCCGAGGTGCCCCGGGGGAGGCCGGCTCGCCCGTGTGGCTGGGAGACGGTGAGGTAACGGAGGGCTTCGCGGTTCCCGGCTAGCGGGGCAAGCTCAGGTTTGCCCGGGTTTGCATCCCACGGTGAAATCATTTGTTTCACGCTACTGGCTTGTTTCTGCGGAGAGGAATGGTGGTGATGCGTGTGGGAGCTTTCTGAGGAGAAAGGTAGAGTGCCTGCACTTCGGCTCCTTTGTGGCTAGGTTTTGATGTGGTGGGGAGGACCTTTGTCTGGATTCTGGTCTCATGCTTGTCTGGAGTGCCGTTTTTTCTGCATTTTTAGAGCTGAAAGATCCCAGACAGAGTGCCTGCTGTCTGCCTTCCTGTGCTTCACAGTATTGCTTCTTGCAAGCCTTACATGACCTGGTAGTGCCAGGGATGGAGGAAAGCAGGTTCCTATAGCTGGGCCAAAATCAGAGAGTTGCCAGCCTGTTCTAAGAGTCTTCTATACTCTGTGTCCTCAGAGAGAAAAACAATGCAGTGCTGATGCTCAGAAGACTGCATGCTTCTCTCCACAACAGCATCTCACCATCTGTGATTGCATGAAGTGTCTGTCTGTGCTAGGATCTGGAAAACAGCTCTTTTCTGTAGCAGAAAATTTGTCTTGTAAATGGTTCCACTGGCTGAAAAGTGTTCTGAAGAGCCATAGTTTCTGTTGAAGGATGTAGTCTGTGCAAGCTCTGCTCATCCCAAAAGCAAACATAAACCTTCTGTTGCTGCTTCCTGCTTAATTAATGGTATGGACTTTGGCTACTGAAATGTAGGCAAACTAAAGCCAGTGGCTGCTTTTAACACTCTGTGGATCATAATACAGTACTGCAGTAGCTCAGAAGTACAATTTCTCCTCCCCCCTCCAGCCTAGTTGATTGTTGTTAGGTGGTAGATAACAAAAATGAAAAAAGCAGGTCATTGTAAACAGTCTGAGATTAAAATTGAGAAACTGAGATGGGAATAGTCTCTTGTTTCTTGTAACACTGCCACTTAATTTTCAGTTAATGGAAAAATCAGATTCTAGGCTGGTAGCCTATGTGAAATAAGAGAAAAGAAAACTTGATTTTTCAGATGTTTTTGTATGTCTGAAGACCCATGTCTATTTTTCTTTMTTTATTGAATACAGTACGTAATCGTGGGGAACAAAACATCTCAAATATTTTTAACTTATTGTAACATTTCTGTCAAATACAGTGCCATCTAGATAAACACTGCAGTCCACATTTCCCAGTTCTTTTATCTGCTCAAGTTGAAGAGCCGTTTGTTGACATGAATTTTGGTGTGATCATTAATAAAGATCTGTGTCCTCTCTTTAGTAGTATAAAGGACTGTTTTATTAAAATTTGATGATGGTGGAATGTCACAGTGGGCAAACCTCTGTGCAGGGATTTCCAGTTCTCATGGACTGTACTTTTTATTGTGTTTTGCAGCTTACCAGCTCTGCGGTATTTTCCCTTTCCTTCTGTGTTCTAAGGCAGTGTGATATCTGTGGCCTTCCAGGCATGCTACCAAAGGCGTCTTCTGCATCAGGTTTGAGGAGAGGCTTGAGCGAAGGTTTCCCGTAATGGAGAGTGTGTCCATAGTAGCAAATCAAAGAAAACTTGGGTGTTAGGCTGAGGTCTGGCATGTGATCATTCACACTAGTAAATTGTCAGCATGGTCACTAGCCTGGCTTAGCTAGGGCCACCTAACATTTTCCTTAGCCATACCTGGGCATCATTCAAAGGTGGCAAATGCCAGGACTTCTCCAAACAGACATGGGACATGGCCACCCTTTTCTGGATGGGGGAGAGGGAAAAGTGATTTTGGCTGTATAGTCACAAATCAAGCAGTGCAGATTTGCCTTCGGACTGGAGAACAATCTCTGGCCTGTGTTAGTTACTAGTATAAGGTGTAGCCAATGAGTTTTAAAAGTTTCTAAGAGCATGTTGTAATAGTTATTTTTATGCTGCAAAGATTTCATTGTACAGAACAGATGAAGTGATGTACAGTTAACATTTTAGGTATGAATAAATATATACTTACAAGTAACACGGTGAAGGGAAATGAGTTTGTGCCATTTTTGCTTTACTGTTAGTATGAAAGAGGAAAATATATTCTCAGAAGGTGGAGGCATGCGATGGAAACTCCTTTAGAGATCCTTCACTAACGTACTTCAGAAGTTCTTTTTTTCTTGCCTTGATCTTGCGACATTGGAGCCTGTGTTGCCAACTAGGATCCAGTTCTAGAAGTGTATAATGCTATTAATGTGACTGAATCTCTATTGCTCAGTGGGAAAAACAGCGTAAGAAATGTTATGCTTGTAGTTCCTGGCTTCAAAAATCACCCCATTTGATCTTATTTTTAGTCTTTATACTGAAAAATGGAGAAAAGTCGGATGTTAGAAGCTGAGTTATATACTTAATCGTAGCCTTAAGTGACTAGTCACAAGGAACATATTACTTGTTTCTTTTGAGCTTATTCCAATTGAAATGATCAGAGAAGCCACCATTTGGAGCACTTAACAGTTTAATGCAGCCTGCAAGTAATCATAGGATACTATCTTTTAACATATAAATAATTCATCGTTAGAGTTTTCACACACACACATGCATGGTTTTCTTTGGGAGAGAGGACTTTTTCTTTACTGTAAAGGCACTACAACTACATCTTTGTAAGTAAATGTCTCAGCATATCTTAATTTTGCAAAGAGCTGACACTGTGTTGCAAATAAGTGGCAGAACTAGTAGCTTCCCAAATTACAGAAAAGAAGAGTAATACAAGAATAAATTGTGAAGTTAGGTAAAAGGAGACTTTTTAAAGGGGATCAATCTGCAAGGTTTCAGTACCAAAAAAAGAAAAAGCATGATTTAGATCTAGCCATTTGTTACATATTAAAGGGTTGTAAAGCCACTTAAGCAAAATTTCAAAGAGAGAAAATAACTAATTTTTACTTACTTCAAGACTTGGTTTGACATTTATGAAGGGTAAGACTTGCATGATACTCAGTTAATTTTATTTTCCAGGACTATTTGCCAGAATGAAGCCAAGCTAATGATTGCCTGCAACTAACTGGTATATATACAGTTTTATTCAGGAAAATAAACTGAGCATCTAACATCTACTATTTAAATAGTGTTAAAAAAGAATAAAGGTAGTATTGAGGTACTCAAGTGATGTGTTTGATGACATCAGCCTGAAGGTATTGGTATTCTTCTGATGCAAAAACATTTCCTTGACTTTGGTCATTTAGCCAGTGTAGGATACGTGTTCTGCACATGTACATGCAGTGAATAATGATTTCCTATGGGATATACATTTGCGGGGGGGGGGGGGGGGGGGGGTGGAAAGCTTGACCAAGGGGCTGGCATTTTTAACACTCCTTGAAGCTTTCTGTGTTATTAATACATTTCTATATACGTTCTTAATTAAAAGCACACAGTGGTTTTGGCAGACAGAGCCTTCTTGAAACTTCGGCTACAGAATTTCGTTGTTCTGTGAGGGTTGGTGCTGGAGAGGCTCCTTCAATACATTTCACTGTTCATTGCTAAGATGTTGGCAGTCTTCATATTGACAAGTCTTAACTGACACAGACAAGTTTATAAAAATGATCTATTAGAGCTTGACTTTCTCTGTTTAGCCATAGGATTTTTTTTTTTTTTTTTTACTTTTTACTGAGCTGCCAAGTTGTACTGAGCTTAAAGTTTCTTTTATTTAGCAAGCTAAATGACACTGAGATTTGATAATGGGTATGCATTTAAAGTAGCATCTGTTGTGCAGTTAAAAATCTTTCTTTCTTTGCAAAAAACGGTCTTCTCTGTTTCAATTTGCTTTTCCTTAAGAAGTAACCAGCACTGTAAATAGTTAATGGCAAATATTTCCTTCGAGTCCCTGAAGGTCTTTTCTGGGGGAAAACAAAAAAAATTAAAACTGTTCTTTATAGACATGATTCCTGCCACAAATCTGACTGAGTAACTCTGTTCACTTGAAGTTCTGGTTTTACTTTTATTTTTTTTCTGTGACAAAAAAAGATCTTTCTTTCCTTGCAATGACAGAATCATGCAAGGCTACTTTTTACCTGCACTCATTTATATAAAATGGACAATTACATGTCTCTTCTGGAAATGATGAGCTTCTTAAATAGATACAGTTGCTGGAAGTTGTTGTCATCAAATTATTCTTGACTTAACATTTGTAAATGTGAGCTACATCCTTGAATGTGGCACTATCACTGGGTTTGACTATAACTGAGAACTTTTCATCAAGAATTAAGATGTTAAAATGAACACTTTCTAATATAAACTTTTTCCCCCCACAACTGTTGCTATTCTTCTTTCTAGCCTTATACAAGCCTACAGGAGAGGGTTTCCTCAACCTGTAAGTATGGGTATCCCTATGACTTTGAAACAAAGTTTACAGGTGATGTTATGCCATTCTCCAAAGGTTTTGATAGTTTGCTATGATAGATGTTACTGTGATTTACAACCAAGCTCAGGCACAAGGAGCTGGTTGTCTCAAAGCTGTAGAGGAAAATGGGCAGATGTAGGAATAGAACCCAGAATCCTGATTTAATAGTGAAGTATCCTTGTCTCATAGTAGATAACATCCTTTACCAATATAAATCTGCTTAGTTAAGTGAGCATTATGGATTTTCAAGGATGGCCTATCCCCTTTTCTTCRGTACTGTGGTCATTGGTCTTTTTCTTCTTCCAGATGCAGTAAGTACTGTAAGTAACACACTAAGGCTAATGGAAAGCAGAGTGAAGCTGGTGGAGGTACCCATGGCTTGCGCCATTCCACAGTGCTGCCAGCCCTTCGTTCTTGTCGACTCAAAATATGGGGGCTTGGTCCCGTATCTTTGGACCACTAACTTTTTATATATCTTGAGTGACTCTCCTAACTTCCTTTTGTTTCCTGCGTATAAAGTTATCAGTATTTTCAACCCTAAAAGCTTGTCATTAATGGCAGGAATTGATTTGTATTTATACATCAGTTGTCACAAAGAAACCAAAACTGCTGGTTACACCATGTGCTCCTAAACTCTATATTATGCTTTCAAGGTTTGATCTCCCATATGCTGATATTCTAGGCTTTGTACCTATTTCTTTTTGCATTTTAACTATATGTATCTGATTGAAAGATACCCAACACTTTCAAATTCTTAGTAAACAGTATAAATTTTGTTTATGAAAGCTCACTCAGGAAAAATATTAAAAACATTTTAAATAATATAGCTCCAAGTGTACACATGAGATTTCAGTCTACTTGCATTTCAAGTTCAGAAGTAAATTTGCTGTATTAAAAACATGAAATTATCCAAATATGCATTATAAGAACTTCCTGACAGTTTTCTGAAAATGTTTCTGATATATACCTGTAAAAAATAAATAGTGTCTATCTACAGAAGAAAATTCCATTAAGTCTATAACTTATGGATGTTAATGTTGTAAGTAAAGGATACTTGGAGGAAAAAATAACTATAAAGGCTTCAGTATAGCCTTTTTTAGTAGAAAGACTACATTTTTCTGGAGGGAATGGGAAAACTATTCTAAGGCCTTCAGCCAAACATCAAAGGCTCACCACGAAACCTGGAGTTATAGGAGCTTCTCAAAGAAATACCGTAAAAGTGTTTCACAATGGAAAATGCTAAAGTGTTAGGCACTTGGCATACCACGGTGATATCAGCACATCAGCAGTCACATCAGGTTGGGATGCCATACTGGTCCTGAGCTTTTAGTGCTTTCCCAGGCTCCATCCCCATGTAGAGTCCTGCATTGCTCCAACAACCAAACTTTCCAAGGAAACAGGGACTCCATAAACTGGTCAGTGATTCATCCTTTTCTGGAAGGCTTGGAATAAAAATGTGGAAGAGAAACAGTATCTTATCCTTTTTCCTGGGGGAGTTAAAAAAAAAATACTGGCTGCAGATGGGAGCCTTTCCATTCTCTCCCAAAGACTTTTCTCCTATATGACTCAAATGTATGTCCTTGGGCTTCCACACTGGGGTACGTAAATTCTCCTCCCCCAGTGATACCAGGGTATTTAGGAAAGATTTGCATGCAGTTCTGTCTCTTCTCTGTCTGCCAAGCCTGAAGGATTTTAAACTAAGTAATAAGTGTGCTGCTGACAGGTTTTGGAGGTGAAGGAAGATGTGGGTCGGAGCACAGAATTCAAACCAATAGATGGCCGATCTTCAGACCCTCTACGGCGGTCTGAGTGCCCTGTTTTGTCTTGTATTGATTGCTTAAATGTAACACAGTTATCCAGTTCCTCATCTAGCTTACCATGTGGCTCCACAGAATAGTGTGGCTTGGAAAGTGGTGGTGGTTGGGCAGCAATAAGAGGTTCATTTAAATCGGGGCTGTTGCCGAGTGTCCAATAGCCTGACACCGAATTAAAACAAATTTGGGGCTAAACCGCCTCTGAAAGGGTGATCCTTCCTTCTTGTTCCCAGTTCACAGTCCCGCTGCTTCCTTTGCATAGTATCTAGCAATTATAAGGTGAGTCAGATCAGTCCTGATCTGACTGAAAGACCAACTCATCAAAAAATGAGCTATGATCTCTAGAATTGAAAGAAGGGAGAGGACTGAGGAAGGAGTGGGACTGCCACTTTTGGTGGCAGGGTACAATTAAATTATTTTCATGAGTAGCTTAAGCAATCCCCATCAGGCACTTCCCTCCCCCAGCCTTAGCAAGGCTGGCTTGTGGATGGGCCATTCCCTTGGTCCAGCTGAGATCAGGATGGTCCTTCTGGGGCTGGGAATCCCAGAGCCGTAAGCACCTGGGGGCCGGGAAGGTCCTCGGGGGATGTATCTCTGTATGCTTCTCCTGTTCTCTATTTTTTTTTTTTTGGTGCAATGCCTTCAGGAATGTTGCCAGACCAGGTTGGTGGTGAAGTGGACATAGCGAGCACCCAGTCACCTCCCAGTTCCAGAAATCCAGGCAATAGAAAGTCCTCAAGTTGAGAATACGTTAGTCAACAGCTGGTAAGAACAGATTTGTCATTGTAACCATGCTGGAAACAGGATTTGGGGTTTTTGGGTTTTGCACGAACTGAAGATCTGATGGAGTGTTTTGGATGAACATGGGACCTGGTCGAAGTTATTCACTTATCTCACAGGTTTTACCTGTAACATACTTGTGCTGGGAGCTGCCGATCTAGCTCCTGAAATAGCCCATTGCATGTCCTTTCTCTGTCCCCGTTTTTCTGATGGGAGCTAGGCTACTGCCTGCCTTTCTTCTTCCTGTGAACTTCATGCTGCAGAAGCCTTTGCTGCAGTTATTGATACAAGAGTTTAGCTGACAATGTTTTGAATGGACAAAAGGGAAAAGGTCACCACTGGTCACCTACTCTAGCCAGCACTTTTGAGAACAGCTGTGCTAGAGACAGAGTACATTGCAATGAAATGTTATCTACTGAGCTAGTCAATTTGAAACAAAAGGAAGCTGTTGTGTTAGTCGTGCACCTTTTGTTGTGCTATTCTGCCAAATTCCCTGGTCTTAAAATTGTACATTGCTGGTTTTGAAAGTACTTCCCTGGCAGTGCAAGGAAAATTTCTGCAGGGGAATCTGATTGTTGGTTAAGGAATACAGTATATATTTAGGGTTATATGACACTAAATACACATTTGTAACTGGAGGGTTATTGATTTTTGTAATAACACTTACTTTAGAGCATGCTTGGAATGATGATAGATAAGAATGCTTTCAGTTAATGTGGTTAACTGATCAAGTATCACTTTTTAGACTAGCTGCTTTTATAGTTAAAGCTGGCCAGTCCTTTGGGAAATTTATTGTGTTAAATTTTTTTTTGCCCAGAAAACCTACAGTGCCAAAATAAGAGTTGGTTCTATTTTATTGGAATATTAACCTGAGGGGTTTACAGAGAAGGTTGAGATTTCTGCTAAGTTTGTTTAAGCCTTTAAAATCTGACATAGAGGTGTAATTACTATCCAGGAAATAGGTATATATTACATCATCTGTTAGTGCACGGCTTAAAATTTGGATGCAACTGTGAAATTTACCAAAAGGAGTGAAAAATGACAGTGTAGCCAAAACCAGGTTTTAGTGTCCCTCCGTGTTTATCGTACTAGTATTCTACATATTATATTCCCTCTTCTGTTTCCTTTATCATGTTCTGCTGGTTGAGGTTTATCTCAGCTTGCACTTTAAGGGACACACAGACTGCCTTCAGATATAAGGATATTTTTCATTACGTGTATTATCAACACCAGTGAAACAAAACCTATATAATAGTAATGTGGATGGTATTCTCATCTATAGTGTGAGCAGCCTTAGTTAATGGGTGTGCTACAGGGTACTTCGCCCACTTAGGATATTTTTTAATCAGCTCTAGGATGGATACCAATAAGGTATAGATTTACCTGCTCTTTTGTTCTGGTTTCCAAAACTGTAATTCAAAAAGAAACCTTCTGAAGGTGCAGTCAATGTAGAAGTTAGTGCTGAGACCGAGTTATGGGCAGTGTTCCCCTTCCTTGTGAAACATATTCCCTATGCTAGGAAGAATCAGTTGGATTTAGTTGATGAACAGTTGTTTTTTCTTTTCTCGGCAGTGGTTTGAAATAGCAGTTGTTTAAAGTAGGAGCTTGAAAACAAGACTACATTATTTAATTTTGTTATGAAAAGGCTTTTAGAGCACAGTTAGTAAGTTTAGGAGTTCTTCTGTAAATGTTCCTGTCACTTGTCTGGAATGTTAAGTATTGCAACGGTTACACATTGCTCACAGCAGTTACAGCTCTGAAGTTTTCTCCAAAGAAGGAGTAGAGAAATTTAGGTGTATAACAGTCAATTCTTGCCCAAAGCTGTGGTCTTTCCTCCCTTCTGTTTAAAAGAGAAGTAGCAATAGCAAATGTGGCTTGAAAACAGTGGATGGATAACGTAACTTAAAGGTAGAATTCCTATTTTTGTAATTCCACAACTTGGAAAACTGTAAAGGCCCTTTTGAATTTTTAAGATAGAAAGTGATAGGAAAGTCTTTCCTCTCTAAATAACTACCTGCAGCAGTTGTTCCAAAATTGCAGCACCCATAAATCATTGACATCTGTGTGTTTTCCTCACGGCATAAGAACATAGCAGACACCGCCCTGACTGGAGCAGGGATCCATCCCACCTGGTGCTCTGGGTCCAGCCACGGCTGTGAGCAGATGCCTCAGGAAAAAAAAACAAACCCGAAGTCTTCCCTCCTACCCTGACTACATTCCCATCCTGCAATTATTTTTGGCTCAGAGGGGTTTCTTTTGTGCTCAGCTATTTAGCATCCATTAGGGAATTTCTCTACCGTGTGCATGTCCGGTCTCCCTTTCCACTTGTGCTTCATGCAGCCACAACGTTCTTTCAATCTGCATTAAAAATACAGTTCATTTTTCTTATTTTGAACCTGGCTCTAACTTCATTTGTTGGTCTGTAGTTTTAGTACTGGAAGAAATGATTAACAGCCAGTCCCAGTGTACCTTCTCGATGCCATTCAAGATTTGATAGGCTTTTGTCATTTTCCCCGTGAGATGTCTCATGGGAGCTATTATATACCTTTGACCTTATTTTTGCCCCTTGCTGAACCTTTTTCAGGTCTATAAGAAATCCTTTTGTTGAGGTTGAGACACCAGAACTGCACATACCAATTAAGTGTGGGTAGACGGGCAAAAGATTGATTTGTTGAGTGTGCTATTTGTCTTTTATGGTTTGTTTTCTATTCCTTTCTTTAATAATTCCTGGAATTGCTTTGGTTTTTTTGCCTTATCCCAAACATTGTACCAATAGTTTAATGAAGTTGTAAATCAAAACACTGAAGTCTTGCTGAGCGATATTGATGAGTTGAGAGCACATTTGTATATGAAGCTGAGGTTGCTTTCCCCCAAGAGATAGACTGCTTTGTGTTTACCTACATTTAATTTTATTTGCTGTTTTTACTGTCCAGTTAGTCTTATAAGGGTCTTCTGTGATTCCGTGCAGTTTCCTGTTATCCTTGGTATCTTAAAAAACCCTCTAGCATCAGCAAACTTTGAAGCTGAAAGTTTGAGCTGTGGCCATTATAAATGTAGAGAACTCTGTCTCTTAGTATGTAGCTTATTTCATATCCCAGATGTTAAGTTGTTGGTGACTATGCTGTCTTGCCTGCAGAGACTTGGGGAAGTTCTGAATCTGTGTTTTACAGGGGGTTGAAGAGGCTGTATTTCATAATCTTTTCTTCACAGTTCTGACTTTTGGGACTGTGTAAGTGACCTAAAAATGTCATTCCCTAATTATTTGGGCAAAACTTGTCAGCCTAAATATATCAAAACCAAAGAACTTGTACAAATAGAGAGTGAAAGTGTGCTGACTCCATTGCTCTTAGATGTGAATATTTCTATTTTCCTCTGTATTTTGGGTATTTGATGTTTCAAAAATGCTCAGTATCCTCAAATTTGAGGGATCCGTTGTTTGTATTTTTCTGGAACTCTTAAAAGATAATTCTAAGATTATTTATCATTTTCTTGATAATTCACAATTTTTTAATAGATAAAACTGCTTAATACCTCTTGATACTTTGTATTTTCAACTGAAGGCAAAAGGCTAATAGCTTCTTTGCTGCTTACCCCTCTCTCACCTTACAGGCACAGGAAACTATTTTTTATACTCTTGTAATTGAGCCTTACTTTTGTGACAGCAATATTAGCATAAATAATCATATTAAATAATGGATGAGATTAAAATAATCACAGTAAGAAATCATACCACCCTCCCCCCCTTCAGTTTTCAGGTTTCTAAAGAGTACATAAGAGTAACCCTGAAAGCATTTCATGTTGGCTGGGTGGATGTATCATATCAGTTTACAGTAAAGAGCAGAGCCATGCTATTGGGCAAAACACTTTTAAATTATTATTTATGGAGTTTTATTTGCAGTTGGTATAAAATGCAGGACTGGTTTCACATGCCTCCACCAGAGCAAGGAGAGCACGCTCCTGAACAAGATTCCCTTTTGTTTCCTGTACTATGTGTGCTGTGGAGAGAGACACGTCTGGGAAAGGATACAGGTTAGAGCAAATAGTTACATTTGAGTTTAGGAATGCAGTCTTTCTATCTGATATTTTGGTCTTGTTTTGGCTTTTTTCCATCCTGATTAATTTTATAATTGATACTGTAGTGCTAGCATTAATCAAATGTTTTCCAGTAACATCTTGTGTTGGTTGATAGATGAGTATTTTGTTTAGCAGTGTGATATGAGGGACTCTAAAAGTCTTTCCTGACTTTCTCATGGAGTTACAACTCTTAATTCCACTGCAACTTCTTAGTGTTAAGCTTCTACTTCACTCTTTTTTTTCCCCTTTTTTTTTGAGGTGGGAGGAATTGTGTGTAAAGGGAAAGGAAGTCTTCAGTAATTCCTTCTTTCTCCCTAGGGCAAAATATAAACAACAGTTTTATATGTAGTATTTGCTTTTTAAAACAATAGTGAAATAATATTTTAACTCTCATTTGAATTATTAGTGTTGTGTGTTAATCTTCAGAAAGTTTCATTTGGCTAGTGAGCATTTTATTTCTTATTTTAAAATTTAGTGTTGGGCAGAGACAAATTTATTGTTGGTTCCTAATACGGTGTCTTCCTAAGGAATGTGGTGTTCTTCTTTAGAAGCATAAAGGTAGTCTTTATCTGTGATATCTGCCTTTTGAGAAACAGGGTGAAGTAGGGCTTTTTCCACTTACAATTCAACAATATCGATGTCTTCTGTTTTCAGTGCTGAAACCCCATCCTCTTTTTCCTTCCTGGAGAAGGCGGGAGGGGAGAAATTGGCACCAAGAGGTCATAAATTCACTTTAGGAGTGAGCAGCTGCTTTTGGAACTTGTAATGCTAATTAATGTCTTGTCCTTATTTTAAGTTGGACTCGTTTGTATCTTTTTCTCAGTTTTTAAGCTATAATTACACAATCTTCTTTCAATAAGAAAGTAACTACTAGAGCTTAGTTTCTCTGGAAGAAAAACAGGAACAGTGGTACCTAACCCGCCCTGTCCTCTAAGTATCTTTGAAGTTTCTACCTTTGAGTTTCAGTAAATCACAAATAGTGTTTTTCAATGTCAAATTTATGGATATTTTAAAGTAATGCTGTGATGAAGCATGAGGATTATACTTAGTTACTTAACATTTATTTCACTTATTATTTCACTTATTTACATCACTTTGCTATGCAGTGGCTGTTCTTGAAGCAAATACTGTTGCATGTTTTCAGGAACACTTCTAAAACATGCATTTTTTAAAAAATCCATTATGGATGAGAAACGCTTGACTTCACACAGTCTTTTGAGACTGATGACCTCTGTGATATATTCATAAGAGTATAAATGGTTTGTGCTATAAAAGCTAATGTTAGCCTGTATTTCTTTTTGAGATTATACATCCAGTGGGTTATGTTACTATATTACTTGCTATAACAAGCAGATCCCAAATGTCTTGATCTTTTACTGTGCATGCAAAGATCATGTGTGCATTGTGTATCTGGCATGTTGTAAGATGTGTCAGACTTGATGAATGTGCTCTGTAGACTTGATAAATTATATTGCAAATGGCCATTGCTGGATGTCCACAGGCCAGCTGGAGCTACTGCTTTATCTAGATTGCCAGACAAGGTTGTCAAGCTCTGCCCAAATGTATGATATCATTGCCAGTACCCTAACCTTCATTATAGCACTGGTTTTCTAGTTCTATGAGCTGTCAAAAAGCTATGGTTTTGATTTACTGGATTTGTTGCAAGAGTGTAGTTTTTTCTTTGAGGTAATTTTTTAAATGCAGTCAGCTTCACAACAAGCTGTGCACTGAAAAATCGTTTGATTATTTCTCAAGCATGCTATGGGCAACTTTTTTTATGTAATCTGTAGAACATCAAAATATCATTCAATAGTAATGATGCCAGTTTTACTAAACAACTCTATCCTCTTTGGTCTTTTCAGTTTTAGTTTTCAGTTGAATAAGATCAAAAGCACAAGTAAGTGTTCAACTCATAAACATGAAAAAGGCAAGAAATGTAAGTGTGGCAACTTGGTCCTACGTGTAAATATTAGCATCTGCTTCTGGAATCTAGTAGGCAGTTGTACCACTTAAAATTATGTGTGTATAGCAAACATATTACCTTCATGGGGCTTTTCTGGTTTGGGTTTGGTTTTCTTAGGAGTGTCTCATTTCAAATTATCTCTCAGTTATTTAATCTTCTGTGAAGGTGTTCTGATTACTAGTAGCCGTATGGCATTTTTGACATTCTGATGATGAAACTGCTGCAGCAAACAAAGTTTTCTGTGTCTGTTCATGCCAGCTTTCAGAACTAAAGGGAATTTGGAAGCTATAAACAAATATTTTCAGTGTTTTAAAATGAAATTTCCTGTTGCTTCTGTTAAAGGCACTTAGGGGTCTGAGGATGCAAAACTCCTGGAGTTTTACTGACTTTGATAAAAGTCAGACTTGAAATATACTTGTGTGCAGCTGGGGTGCTGGTGGGTAGGAAGAAGTGTGTGTTAGTGCACAGTGTTAATTTCGTTAGCTGAAATGAATTAGTACTCCTGATCACTGTGGTTTTGTGTAGCACATCTCATGCACTCAATCATCAGTCTGCTTTTTGTGCCTTTGAAATGCTTTACTTTTTAAGAGATGGAAACAACTAAAAGTGTTTCATGTTTCTAATGAGCCACAGGATATTGGGCTCAGATAACTCAGATCACTTACTTCCACCCAGAATCTGTAAGACTGAAAGGGGAGTGGAAGTTTCCTCCTCTTAATCTTCCATCCTATGTCTTCTGACTCAGGGGAGACAAAGAAAACAGCTGCCAACTATCCCACTCTTGCAAGAGGGAAGAAGGTCCTGATGTGACTAGTCCTTCTGGTAGTCTATGCTTCAAGTTACGGCAGTTGGCCAGTCTACCCTTTCTTAGGTTGTCTTCCAGAATTAGCAGTTCTTTGTGATAACTGCAGCATTCGGCTCTGCTGTAGCTGCTCCTGGTTTGAGTAAAGTCAGCTTTGTTTTCTGGGGTTTTGTTTATTTGCTCATGGTTGGAATGACAGTATTGACAGTTGTCTGCTGTTTGAGAAAACTTGAAGGCAAGGTAAAGATGCTGAAGTGTCCTGACTGCAGACCATGGAATGTGGTGGGTTACTTCTGGTTTCTTCTCGGAGATAATCCTCATAATCATATGAGTAGTAATAAATTTTGTAAAATCCCATGTGTTTATTAACATGATTTTTAATAATAAATGGTTTCAGGGAATCTGAATTTTTCAACTTCTTTTAATTTTTATAAAATACTTTTTTCTCTGCAACTGCTGTTACTCTCTCAGTACTTTAGTTACCAAACTGGTGGTAATCTTTTCTCAGATCCAGTGTTGTTGGTAGTCAGGCTGTTGCCTGATTACTCCCACGGTATTTTCCTTCCCACAGTCAGAAATAAAGAACATTGCTGCCCTAATAA
Source organism: Phoebastria nigripes (assembly GCA_035582835.1). Lineage (NCBI taxonomy): Eukaryota > Metazoa > Chordata > Aves > Procellariiformes > Diomedeidae > Phoebastria > Phoebastria nigripes. Next base: position 765,817 of record JAYKAV010002464.1, on the reverse strand, counting down.
GCCGTTCTTTTGCTAGCTAACAAATGAACTCGGCAACATCGGTCACTTATAAAATATCCTCAGTTCAGTGCCATTTGTGGAAAGAGAACTGAAAAAAAAATATATAGTTTGGAGTGGAGCTGTAGGAAGCGCTTAGTTCTTGATAAAAATTCCTTTTTTAAAAAAGCAAAACCCATTGGTCAGTCACATGCATTCTGTTTGGCTCTAATTTGTGGTCTTTACTGCTATTCTGGACTTCTGGTCTTAAATAGAGCATTATAAAAAAAGGCATTGCTTTTCATTTGTATTTTATATTTAAAATTTCTTTCTTTCTGCTTGTAGATTTGTTTGTAAATGCATCATAAACAGACAGCCCAGAATGAAGAAGGCAAGCAGGAGTGTTGGCTCAGTGCCCAAAGTGCCTGGAGTAAATAAAACTCAAACAACTGAAAAAGCCAAACCAGAAAACGGCTCCTCAGTGTCTGCAGTAACAAAACTCTCCAAAACTGGGACATCAGCATCTCTTTTGAAGGTAATAACCAATAGAATGTTCTGATTATTTATATTTTTTACAATAAAGCTTTAAAAAGAGTAGAATTTTAAGGCATGTCTTTAATGCAGTTTAGACTAGAGGTTTGTTATATGGGTAACTGAAGGGAATTTGTGTAGTTACACAGCACTGGCCAGGGTAATAGGACCTTGTGTGGCATTCATGCTGTATTTTTCATATTGCAATGTGTGATGTGATGGAAGGCAATATACTTTGCAGAACTTGGCTATTCTGCAAAAGGAGCAGAGTGGAAGTTGCATTCTGATGAATGTTGTTAGTAGTGTCATGCGTTATGCTTGAATGGTGTGTCAGTGACTAATGGGATTTGATAAGAGATATTTACAAATTCTGAAAAAAGAATTAATGAGGTATCTAACATGAGAAACTTTTTGATATCAGTCATCCATGTCAGGTCAGTGCAGCTGCATTCTTCTAGCTGTTTTGGTCTTTGCTTTGTGTGAGGTACTGCTTGAGCTGAATTTTCACAAGTTGATTCTTGCTCTTAGAACAAGTTCAAAGGTGGAGGTTTTCTCTTATATTAGCAAGACAGGGCAGTAGATTTAGGAGCATATGTTTTTCAACAACCGAGAAAAATAAGACATACTGAGGTGTGCTGGTGTGGGGTTTTCACCTGGGAGCGAACACATGTGGGTTGGATGGATGGTATGAGCCTGCCTCGTCTGCCTCCCTCTCCTGGCATGGAAACGTGGCTGGACCCACCTCCTTTTGCCTTTCTGCAGCCCGGTATGCAGAGCTGTGGCGCTGCTGCTGCTGCCCTGGAGCAAATGAACAGAACAAGGAAAAGGGCTGGTGTCTGCAGCTGGGACTTAAACCAGTGTCACCTACAGGAAGCCAGATAGGCCATTTAAATAACTGGCAAATAAAGACCTAAAATTAAAGAAGTGGTAAGGGTTGAGGTCTCTCTGTAGTAGCTCTGCAGGATTACTGAAGTCAAAAGGTGTGTTCCCTTTCTCTCTTTTCTTCTTGCTTTTCTTTTATGGAAGAATGGTTAATACTTTTGCTGACGAACTTGCAAGCCAGGTTTCAGCTAGATTTTCTCCCGGTGCTCCCCCTTTCCTCTGCCACCCAACGTATCCTGCAGTTTTCTTAACTTTAATCTTTTGATGCTTGTTGACACTACTTATTTTGTATTTCTAGAAACCTTTCAAAGAATACGGAAACAAAAGTCCCTTGTAGTTTACTTACCGAGTTTCTTATGTTATACCACTCAGTGAGATAAAGGAGGAGGATGATGTAACAGTGAAGAAATTTGATCCATTATGCTTTCACAATTTTACTTATATTGGTAACACTTCTGGCTATGTTTGAGTGTAGGATTAGAATTTATGACAATTGTATGTTTGAGGCACAATGAAAATTACTAAGACTTCTCTCAGCTTCATGTTACAGCCAGGCTTACTCATACAGTTGGATGTCTTTTACTTGTTAAGCTGCTGTTGTGCCAACTATGTGACTTAATAATAATGACGACTCTTATCTTTTTGATTGTTCCATACTTATACAACAAAGTTAGTTGTTTGTATTTTATTGACTTACAGGTACTGGCACATCACATTCATAATTACTGCCTTGAAAGAAGTATCAATAATAAGTTGTATTGTTTTTAAAATAATTTTTCATATAGTTTTATATTTGATCTTGTTGATGAAGCATTTGGTACATTGTTTTCCTCATAGTGGTTGTAGGATCTTCTCTTAGACTTGACGAATTGGTGTGTGTATTATGAATTTCATTTAATATTCCTTGACAAAAAGATCCCAACCATAGCTAGCATTAAATAACTTTAATTGCAACAACTTACTAATTTATTCGGTCCTCAAAGTAAGCGTGCATATAGATACAGAAAACTTTGAGTAGGATATTGAACAAAAAGCCACTATTAAGGACTAGAAATACACAGTTACAGTACTACACCAATCTTAATTCAGTCAGTAATAATGCTGAGAATTGAAAATTACTTTCTAATTATAGTATGGTTTTTTTTCTTATCCCCTTCATGATATAACCATAGGCCGGTGTTCAGCTTTGGGTGGGTTTCTTTCACTATGCATTCTTCCATAGATTTGTTCTGTTTGCATTTAGTTTTCAAAGTGTGTGGACAATAAGCACAGGAAGAAACTGTGAGACCCACCCTTCTGTACAGCTGAACACTGTTGCAGAGGTCGGTCGGTCTGTCTGCTTCAGGTTGCCTTTTTGTAGGTTACTTTTTTGTAGGTTTTTGGCTCCCACTTTGCTCAGGACTTTTGTAAATGTTCAGCAACCCCCACCCCCCCCACACGTTATTACAGCAGAAGGTTAACTGCCAGCCACTTCTAGTTTTTAATCTGTCAAAAAATACTGTGCAAATAACAATGTGTTCCTATTTTTAAGATCATTATTTTTTTACCTCTTTAGCTAATGAGCTTGTGATCACGCTAACACTCACAACTGTAATTAGACGGCAGCTGTACTTCATACAAATGAATTGCAAAATCCAGTGTCTCTGAAAAGCCAGGACTTGGACACCAACATTTGAATATTAAAAATTAGGATGTGTTTTCAGTATTCATGTGTCTAGGCTTCAGTATTCTGTTTGCAAAATGCAATAACTTAATTACAGCTTGTTGTGAAGTTTGATGTTTCAAGCACTCAAATGGAGCAACAGCAAGCATCAAAGAAAATCCCAGGTAGGAATAATTAGAGATATATATATCTATATATGTATAAAAAAAGGATTTGAATGAGGTGTGCAGTAAATAGGATATACATGTTGAGAAACTAAGATGAAATGAATTGTAGAGGGGATCATTCAAGTTTCATTGCACTGAAAGAAAGATGTGGGGGAAAACGGAATATGAATTGTATAATTACAAAGAGGTTTTTTTATATAGAAAATCAAAATAGGTCTGGATGAGCATTTCTAATTATGATATTTTCTAATTTTTCATATTTTAATGTAGGGGTTTTAATGCTAAGCAGGATTGCACTGTTTTCAGTGAATGGGAGAAACTGTTCTTCCTTGAGGAAAAAGCTGTTTAATAAACATAAGACATTGATTTTGCTTCCATTAAAAAACATACACTACGAAAATACTTTCATTTTTAAAGTCAAGAATGGTTGCCATTATGGAGCGTTAAGAAAAGAGAGCTGCTGGTTTGTAGTTTTTCCAAAGCTTTGCTAAATAGTTTTCTTTGCCAGGAGTATAGTGTTACAGTTTTGAGAAACTTTACTAATTGGCTGCAGAGGAGGCAGTGCCTTCCAACCTAGACTAGAAATAGTTTATGGGTAAGTCAGAAGAAGAATGGCTGTCTTAAATTCCTTTGTTCAGCAAGGACTGGAGATGACTAATATCAGAAAGTGTGTATTTTACTTAGTGGTTTTTTTTTTCTTTCTTCAGGCTGAGTCACATCTTGACCTATTTGGCTTGATAACATGTACTTGTACTATAAGTTTCTAAAAGCTTAATCTGATTTCCCCACTCTTGCAACAGGGTAAAAATGCTGACAGCTAATAGTCCGTTTGAACTACCATGTTTGCCGCCTGATTGGCAGATTCAGTAGCAAAATAGAAAATCACTGTTCTATGCCTTTTTGTAATACATTGGTTTGGGTGATAGTTGCATCACAAGGTTGTTTCCCTCCCCCTCTACCCCCATGCCCACCAAATTAGTTTAGATTAGATAAGAAATCTGATTAGATTACAGGTTAACAGAGGATTGTCATACAGTAGTAGTTTGTGCTCAGCTCTTCTCCCCTGCAGCAGTAGCGTGGGCTTTGTCGATTTTGTAGCCCTCTAACATTTTTATTTTCCCGTTGGTACTTACATTGCATTTGCTGTTTTGCACAGCTGCATGACATAGCAGATCAAGGAACTGATCTGGCTCCTGGGAGGAAGGAGCCCTTTGAAAAGGCTTCAGTTTACACAGCACAGTGTGTAAGCGCATGGAGAAGAGCGGGATAGAACAACAGTGGCTTTTTCATAGCAGAAAAGCCAACTTAGATGCACATCAAACTAGAGCCTCAGAGTAATGTGTTTTCTTCCAGCCTTTTATAAACCTTTTTAGAAGGCTATACCATTTCCTACATGATTCAATAAAAACATTCTTGTCCTAGAGGATTTTACCCTTACAAATACTTGTTTCTATCTGTAAGTTATCTGTATTTCTAACAACTGCATGCAGAACAAATATGTTCTCTTCCCAAGCTTCCTTTTGTTTTGCAGCTGCTCTTCTTTGTAAGTGGCACAAATCCCATCCATGCCCTTTCCACAATATCGTGATCAGTGTTCCTAACTGTTCTGAAATTTGCACTTGCAAAAAGAAACTGTATAGAATGGAGTGAGATGCAACTTTTTTTTTAATGAAGCAAGTGTATCTTCATTCTTAATGTATAGAATCATAATGTCTGGCATATAATTTTTAACATGAATAGGTATGGGAGCTAAGAGTTATAAACCTTCAGAATTTGAAAGTCATGATGTAAAGTAACTGGTTAAGTCCTAAGCACTACCTTTTAGCTGGGATGCTGGTTGAGACTTCAAATGTGTTATCCAGCTGAATAATAAAGTTACTCAAGGAATGCTGCTAAAGCAGCTGTTTTCTTTTAATTTTTCTTGTCCTTATAATGGGAAGAATGTTTAGCATATTTTGATTGTTTCTCCATTTGAAAAATTGCATTTTAAAGACTTGTAAAGTCTGCCAATTAATGCTTAAGAACTTAGTATTTCTAGAGTTTGTTTTATTCTGAAATATGTATTCTCTATTTGGGAATCCGGTTCTTGAGACTCCTGTGCTTACTGCCTTGTCACATTCCAGGGAGCTTTTGTGGCTAACAGTAGTTTCAGGAATGATCATACGAGACCAGACAAAAAGTCCATCAAACAAATATCCTATCTCTGAGAGTGCTTAGTAAAGAGCATGAAAACAAGGCAAGGATATATGGTGAGGGTGGTTTTTTCCCCACCCCTGAATACTGTCCTGGTATCTAGTGATTTGTGGCTTAGTGTTTTGAGCTAGAAAGGGTATTTTATTAATGTTGGATTGATTTTTGTTGTTGTTTGGTTTGATCTTTTTGTTGTGAACTTGTCCACCAGAAGAGGCTTGATTGTATTCTATTGAAGGACATTATACTAACTTCTAAGTATTTGCTGGTTTAATTATCTAAGAATTGTCTTCATTTTCATGCTTAAGTGAACTTTCAGTCAAAATTGAGAAGTGTTACACTGTGTCGTGTTACTGTGCTTTTTTTTTTTTTTAAATTTTTTTTTTTCTCCTTGGTATTGAAACATTAATCATTTTGTCTGGGAGAGAGAAGACTCAATTTCTATGGTCAATCATATGTAAGGAATTGAAGTTCAGTTTCAACTTACCAACTCTGCACAGTGCAGTGCATTTATACTTTTCAACATTCTTGCATAGACACATGACTAGTCAAATATATACTTTTTAAACTGATGGAATCTTTAACAGAAGAAATGTTGGCTATGCAGACTTCTCAGCCAGCTGTCTTAAAGCTACTTCTTCCCTTTCTTTCAGACTAAGAGTAATGATGACCTCTTAGCGGGGATGGCTGGTGGTGGTGGAGTGACAATGACCAATGGTGTCAAGGCAAAGAAGAGCACTTGTGTATCAACAGCATCTTCAACTTCAGGGACGACTATGAACAGTCTGGAAAATAAACCCAAAACTATTGCAGGTAAATGGATATATTGATCCTTAAAGATGGTATTTGGGTGGCTTTTTATTTTCCTATTATGTATTGAGGATCCAGGCTGCCTAATGAAATGGTCAGTAAGGCCATGGTCAAATCAAACAACTCCTGTGCTCTTTTCCTGTTTTTCAATAATGTAATTACCTTTTTGGAGGGTGTTCCTTTTAATTTTTTTCAGTACTGATTATGCAACTACTGTATAAAACTAGATAATATAGTTACTGTAGAGAATCATAGATTTGTCTAAAATCATTTAATTTGTCTAAAAAAATCCATGCCACAACCACTAAATCTTTAAGATGTGATCACTTGTTGCAGTCAACATTTTGGACATTCTGTATTGCTTTACAGAAATAAAGTAAGTGGGCTTTCAGAAACTGTTCAGAAAAGTGAAATTATTTAGTGTGTTATCAATATGGATGGAAATATGTCTTGCCTTCCATTGCTATGTTTTGGATTCAGTAATGCTTGCAAAGCTGTAAAGCATCTGGAAATAAAGTAGTAATAATCTATCCTCATCTTTATGAAGTAAGATTAAAATACAAAAAACCTTAACTTTCATTTTGGGGAATCATGATATGCAATTCATCACTTAAAAGCTTGCATTCAAATCTATTGAAGAGAGACAAATTTGAACTTGTAGGAATAGCACTGCTGCAGTTTTTGTACAATTTATCAGAAGCTGTTGAAGACAGAAAAAAAGAAACCTGCAAATGTTAAACTTTAAGGTCTAACTCATTTTCAAAATACTGGTAAAGCATAGCAATTGGTAAAGCATGTGTCAATTAAAATATAACTGCACTGATTCATGATTAAGGTTGTATAAATGTTTACTCTAAATGTATTTTATGAAATGTATTTACCAGTGTGATTCAGAAAATCATCCACTGTATTGCTGATACAAAATACACTGTCTTCTATTATGGATACTGTATTTTAAATTAATGTTCCTAACTTTCAAAAAACATATAGGTACAAGTTCCACAACTAAGCGTAGCACTTCATCTGGAAATAAAGAGTCAAGCTCTTCTAGAGAAAGAATACGCGATCGTTCTCGTTTAAGCCAGAGCAAAAAGCTACCTTTGACTGGACAGGGGACCAATGATACGGTACTGGCAAAACGCTCCCGTAGTCGCACCAATCCAGAATCGGATATTCGAATGAGCAAGTCCAAATCAGACAATCAAATCAGTGACAAAGCTGCATTGGAAGCAAAGGTGAACGATCTTTTGACATTAGCAAAAACTAAAGATGTGGAAATCTTGCATCTGAGGAATGAACTAAGGGATATGCGTGCTCAGCTGGGACTTAACGAAGATCAACTTGAAGGTGATGAAAAATCTGAAGAAAAAGAGGCCATTGTTGTCCATCAGCCAACTGATGTAGAGTCTACATTGCTACAGTTACAGGAACAAAACACTGCCATCCGAGAAGAGCTCAACCAGCTGAAGAATGAGAATCGAATGTTAAAAGACAGACTAAATGCATTAGGCTTTTCTTTGGAACAAAGGCTGGACAACTCTGAAAAACTCTTTGGCTATCAGTCTTTGAGTCCAGAGATTACAGCTGGCAACCACAGTGATGGTGGTGGTACTCTGACATCTTCAGTGGAAGGTTCTGCTCCTGGATCAATGGAAGACTTGTTAAGTCAGGATGAAAACACTTTAATGGACAACCAACATAGTAATTCCATGGATAATTTAGACAGTGAGTGCAGTGAAGTTTATCAGCCACTGACATCAAGTGATGATGCCTTAGATGCTCCATCATCTTCGGAGTCTGAAGGCGTACCAAGTATAGAAAGATCTAGGAAAGGAAGCAGTGGCAATGCAAGTGAAGTGTCCGTAGCTTGTCTGACAGAACGGATACATCAGATGGAGGAGAATCAACACAGTACAGCTGAAGAGCTCCAAGCCACATTGCAAGAGCTTGCAGATTTGCAACAAATAACACAAGAGCTAAACAGTGAGAATGAAAGACTTGGAGAGGAAAAAGTAATCCTTATGGAATCTTTGTGCCAGCAAAGTGACAAATTAGAACACTTCAGCCGTCAGATCGAGTATTTTCGGTCCCTTTTAGATGAACATCATATTTCGTATGTAATTGATGAAGATATGAAAAGTGGTCGCTACATGGAGTTAGAGCAACGTTACATGGACCTTGCAGAGAACACTCGGTTTGAGCGAGAGCAGCTGTTAGGTGTTCAGCAGCACTTGAGCAACACTTTGAAGATGGCAGAACAAGACAACAAGGAGGCCCAAGAAATGATAGGGGCATTAAAAGAACGAAATCACCACATGGAACGGATTATTGAGTCAGAGCAGAAAAGCAAAACCGCGATAGCATCTACCTTAGAGGAGTACAAAGCCACAGTAGCCAGTGACCAGATTGAGATGAACAGGCTGAAAGCTCAGTTAGAGCATGAAAAGCAGAAGGTGGCTGAGTTGTATTCTATACACAACTCTGGAGATAAATCAGATATACAAGATTTGCTGGAGAGTGTCAGGCTGGATAAAGAAAAAGCAGAGACATTGGCCAGTAGTCTGCAAGAAGAGCTGGCACACACTCGCAATGATGCCAATCGATTGCAAGATGCCATTGCTAAGGTAGCGTTTAAAACAAACTTGTATTTTAACATCCTGTGTACACCATGACTTACTGTTGGTCACTGTAGTTCTTTTAGAAGTAAAGGGTTAATTATGAGGTTAATCGAATTGTAGTAGTATTAGGATTGATTACTTTCTCTTAACCTTTGTTATGAAAATGACGGAGGCCTTTTTAAAAATTATATGGATACATTCAGCCACAGGGTAACTGTCGTGTTACTTTTTTAAAATACTGGTATTTAAATTCCGCAACTTATTTCAAGGGCCAAACTTAAACAGTATTTAAGATACTGTATGAATTTTGTGCTTAAATTGCATGTCTTCTGCAAGAGTTTCAAGGAGTTAGTGCCAAACTGGTGAAAGAGGGATGTCACTGAGAAAGTACTGGGAGTCAAAGTTTGAAGTGATAACCCGGCTGTTGATGACTTGTAGGACCTTTCACAGGTGTTGAGAGAATATTTTGAAGTTTCAGCTTATTCAGGTTGGTACAGTTAGAATATTCAGTTAGAATAAACTAATGATAAAGAAAGCAGAAAAGTGTCGTCTTTCTACAATCAAGAAATGACTAATTTCGAGGTAGACAGATTTTACCAAATTTAATTTAATTTACTGAATACATATTTTAGTTTTAAATGAAAAAAACACATTTTGATAAGCTTTTAAACAATTATTATTAAATATGGCAAATACACATAGGCTTTTTTACTAATGTTCCATCCGTGAGCAGCTTGTGTGTTGACTGGGTTTTGGATCGAAATGTAGATTTCTAGTTCTAGAACAGCTATTTTGACTCAAATATAACTAATTTATCTAGTAGATCTGTCTAGTAAAAGCGTTTACCATAATTTAATATAAAAATAAGAATAATAAAATTTATTTAATAACTTTAAGTATGCATTTAAAGGTATATCCTCCTGATGAGAAAATTTATGCCAAATTTAATGTCTGAACTATATATTAGTTGCAAATCAACATGTTAGTCATGATCACCAGCCAGTTAGAATCAACCTTAATTTGGGAGGAAAAAAAAGATAAAATTTTAATAATTAAAGTTGGGTAGTGCTATTAAAATAAAAAATACTGAAACAGATTATTTAAAACAGGGCATTTTGTCTATTAAAATTGGTGCCTGACTGTATTGACCCACCCTAAGCCATGACCTAATTTCTCTTGTTTTTCTGACACCCTATTTTTGCTGTTGGGTTAATGTTACTGTGCCTCTGATCCCAGCTTGTTACTTACGTTGCAGTTTCATGAGGCAGGATAAATAGCCTTGCTGCTCCTGAAAGGGAGAAGTCTACTACCTCTTCCTTTCCCTGTTTTTTTTTTTTAATTCAGTTCAATAGCTTGTAAGATTCCTCGGGGAACTACTTCAACTCGCTAACACATCTCACACACAAATGTGAATCCTGCTACTTGGTAAAGGAAATGAATCATCTCACAGGTCCAGCAAGCACTAAAATGGATGCACAGAAGAGAGCAGGCTTTCTTTTGGCAAGAGAAAGAAAGAGTGAAGAGTTCCCCCTACCACCTCCTCCCTTTTCCATGGCAGCTAGATGTTAAACTGGATCAGCTGCTCATGAAATCACAGCCTTGGTACTATGGTATTGTTGCTTCACTTGAATACAGGATGCTGCTGTTAGAGTAGCTGGGGAATGCTCAGGTATTCAGCTTGGGAATAAAAGAGTTTAACTCTGGCTCAGGAAAATAGTTGCACTAGAACAATACAATACATTTTTAAAGGCTTACACTTAACTTCTTGTCCCATACTTTTTTATGGTTGCAGAAATATATTGTAAGTATGGTAGTTACAAAACTAAAAGTGCGTTTTAAAATGCAACCAATTTAGTTATTGTAAGATACGTTCTTTTTCAGGTTGAAGATGAATACAGAGTGTTCCAAGAAGAAGCCAAGAAACAAATTGAGGATCTCAATGTGACTCTAGAAAAACTTCGGACAGAACTAGATGAAAAAGAGACTGAGAGAAGTGACATGAAAGAAACTATCTTTGAGTTGGAGGATGAAGTAGAGCAGCATCGTGCTGTGAAGCTTCATGACAATCTCATCATATCTGATTTGGAGAGTAAGTGATATGAGTTTCTCTTGTGAGAGAAATGATAATTTAAGAACAGCTGAAGTAGAACGCTGAGATAGTGAAAATATTTTCACTTGTCTTTCGTATGTCTGAATTCAAGTCAAACTGGGCTTTGCAGAACCCTTATACGCTGGGGGAAAAAAAATCAAGTTGGCTTTGCTTTTCCGGTCCCAGTAGTAGTTTGTGTGGGAATGAAAACCTGTGAATTGAGAATAAATATGAACTCTGATAATGCTGTTTTCGAGTTGTTTTTCAAAGTAGAAGAACATGTAATTACAGGCTTAATAATACTGTGCTCCTTGTGCATTTTGGAGACTGGATGATGATTTAGTGTTTTGGCAGTGTTTTTTTTTTTTTAAGAATGCTCTCTTTTTCAAGTGCCCAAATATTAGGAGTTATCAGGTAGCTTGACAATGTGTATGATTAATGATTTCTCCCACCTGAAGAGAGATGGTTTTAGTGGAGAAATGGGTGAGTGGAGGCCCTGAAAGTTACAAATGTCAGAGCTGACTTGGCAATATGGATGCATTATATATCTCTTTCTCTGTGGATTTGTTCAAGTCATGAAACTTATCTGTGAACCTAAAAATGAATCTGACAAACTTCAAGCAAGTTAGAATAAAACCTTATCTGCTGAATCTTGTCACCATACAAGAAATGGTTGGGGCTTACAATGAAATTAATGTTTACTGTATACTTGTCTAGCTCTCTGTGCTTTAGTTCCCTCTCTGATCTCCAAGACCTGCTCAGACATTCCTACCACGGGCTGGAATTCTGCAATTAGTCTCTGTCTAAATAAGAACTTGGGCAACTGTACCCTGCCAAGCTATATTTGCACAGTGCTACTTAAAGAATTCAAATATCTGCTATTCTTCCATGGTATACAAAGTCTAAACAAGACAGCAAAAAACCCAAAGCATAATCCCTTTTAACAGCAAGGGAGATATTTATAGAAAGGATTTTAAATTGGTCTGCTATCAAGAAAAGGTAGTGTCTTAAGCAAGCTAAATTGTTTATTCAACTGAATCTCGGTGTCTTCAGACATGGCGGCTGTCAGCTTGGTTTCCCTAAGCAACCCTTCTTTGTCTTGAAAGGCAATCACTCTTTACAAAATTGCTTTAGGTTTTTATTCTGCAATTTTTTTTTTTTCTCTTTCTGTTCCAAAACCAAAGACAGACATTTACTTGGGAGCAGGAGCTCAGGCACATGGTTAGTGGCTCTGACTTTGTTCCTGAAGTTGTTGTGTAGCAAAGTCTTAAAAAGATTGAACACTTTTCTGCTTGCACCATAGTCAGGTAAACATTTAGGTATCTGCTTAGTAATACCTGATTACAAGGCAGCTCTAATTTTTAGATGCTTCTGCTTTGGGGGTACAAAATAGCTGTCAGGTATTTCACTTAAACTGGTAAAAATTCAGGCGGACAAACCTCTGCCTGGGCAGAAATTTGCAACAAAAATTGCGACAGTCTTTGTTACTCATTGCTCTTGGAATAGTTTGGAAAATTCAGCTGTACTAGCTGATGGCCTGGTGTGATCCTTTAGGGAAGAAAGCAGTATTTTAGTTACAGGCAGAAGGAGAGTGGCATCTAGTGGTGGTAAGAAAGGATGGCACCCGAAGAATAGTATAAACTTAAAAAAATATTTTTCTCTGACCACTTTAAAACGCTGTTCATTATGGGTTCATGATTAAACCTCGTACAGGAGTTTATTGGTGGTAGCCTCTAAGTCGTAACAGCAGAGAACAGCATCTCAGAAAATCTGGGACTTGGAGGTAGTACATACAACATACGAAAGATAGAATTTTAATAATTTGTATTAAAGTGACAGAAAAGCACATCTTAGTAGCAGTAAGTTATCTTATGCTGATCAGACTTTTGGTCAGTTCTGGTATTCTGTCAGCCAAATATATAATGCCTGTGCCTTTAAATGTGGAGAATTTAGTGTAGGTTTAGGTGTTACAAAGCACTAGTTAGAAGAACGGTGTTTTTTCAGCCTAAATAACCAAGTGTAATAAAGAACCATAAAGGTTTTCTTTAGTAAACTTGTGTTTTAAATTTTAAAACATGAGGAAATGTAACCCACCCCTTAAGGAGAAAATTTGTATAACAGCAAAGTTACTGAGTGAATGAAAGTGATGGCAAAACAACTGATAAATGACAAGTGATAAGTGATGGAAAATGATCACTTAAAGAATTCACAAAAGACAGACTTTACAGTTAGGAGAAAGATGCTTCATGGATGAGGTGGTGAGTGTTCATTCAATTTAATGGTTAATCAACACTAAATAGTAATGTAGGAATGGGAAATGCTCTAGCACTGGTACTTAGGTCATGCTTCATTGTGGGCTTTCCAAACACCAAAAAGAAGCACAATGAACGTATGATGAAACATTTTTCACAGTAATCTGAATATGGAACTGTCACATTTTAGCTGTTAATATGTCTGCCTGCAAAAACTGGGATGTCTTTGATGTGGACAGTAGGATGTAAATTGCATTGATTAAAAACATACAGTATGTTCCTGATGTCCATCCAGATGCAGCAGGAACTGTAGTCAGTGGCAGCTGAACTCATTACTGGTGGGACAAGGAGTTTTAAGCATAGTGCTTCTGTATTCTATCTAAAAAGTCTAAAAGAAATATTAAAATAACCTGTATGTTTTATATCCTCACTAGTGCGCTGAGATGAAACAAGCTGTAGTGGAGATGAGTCTGTAGGTACTGGAGTGGAAGTGAGGGACTGGAAGAGGGCAGGGCAGGCTGGAATTGGCAGGGGAGGCGGGCTTTGCGCTAGATGGCGTGTTTCCTCTGGTTTTCATTTCTGACTTCAGAAAAACTTCCAGTAGTCAGGTAGCCAAGCTGTCACATTAGTGACATCTTCGATGACTAAGGGGAAAAAAGAAACCTATTATTCTTCTAAGCAGTTAATAAGAGTTTGTGGGGAAATTTTTTCAGAGAACTTTGTCTCCTGATTTGCAGAAAATTGATATTTGTAGGTTAGCTTGTCAGTTGTCAGATGTTTCTTCTGAAGCCTGAAAATACTCGTTGCATGTTCACTTAGCACAAGGTATGTGTGCTAAACATCAGTTCTCTTAGTCTGTGACAATTTAAGTTAGTAAATTTTTTGGACAAGGGTAGGTGAGCAAGAAGGTTGATGCATGTAATGTTCAGTGAATATATAGTTCTTTTATGGAGCTGGCAGCGTTAGTTTTTAATTCTGCTGTATCTCATTTTGAAAAGGATCTTGACAGCAGTTGTGAAACTAAATTTTTACGTTACCATATTTAGGCCTTTTCTACCATAATGTTGGAAAAGTCAATTGGATGTTAGTTTTCTAATTGTTAATAATTTTTTTTTTTGCTAATGTTGGACCCTTAAAAAATTCAGCTTTCTTGCTGTATAGACCTACTGTCTGACAGTGATGAGCTCAAAAGCAAGACTGATAGGCAAATTGCCTGAGCTTTGGTATATTTGTAACCAGTGCCTCTTCCTTATATAAGGAAGCTATAATTCTCAAATTATCTGTAATGCTGGCACTACTCTGTGTAGATGTGATTATACTGGGATAGCCATTTCTATGCTAAAAAATTGAAATACTATCCTAGTATAAGGCAAACCAATGTAACTGGTATAAAAACTCTGAGAATACCCACTGTGGATTTGCCTGTGTCAGGATTACTTGATTTAGCATTGCTTATCAGGAATTGTAATGTCTTGTTTTGAAACTACTATGCATATCTGAATATTTTAAGTCTTTTTTGTCTTTTTTTCCTTTCTTTTTTTTTTTTTTTCCCCAGCGACAAATTAAACAATTGAATGTTGATACTCATTTTTATTTCATAGTGATAAATTCTAACTGCTAATTATAATCAGTAAGAGTTACAGATACAGAATACAGTGATACTTTTTCTCTGGTAGCCTTATAAAATTCAGATGATATCTTAGTTTCTTCCTCCCACCAGCCGTAGTTGTAGTGTTTTTCTTTACCATTTGTGTCTGCATTTCCCATAATTTATCTACCTTTTAAAAAGCAAGGACTTGTCGAACTGTTATTTAAATCAATATCGTTTTGTAAAATGTAGACATAATTGAATCCTGCAGTAAAATACAAGCAGCTTGCTGATTTGCCATCTTTGATTATCCTATTCATTTATCAGAATGGTCTCTTTGTTCTTCACTTACCCTAACCAATAGTTACTTTTCCTTTTATCTCAATCCTCTTTCCTGTCTATGCTCCTTAAAAGGAGACTGGATAATGGTAGAAGAGAAGTACCTGTCCTACCATACTGAAAATTGCAGCACATACAGGTGGAAAGGGTTTGTGTGTGTTAGAGAAGAATTGTGGAGGTTGTGAGGATGCAGAAAGGAAGGATACCACAAGGCAGGTGTACAGAGAATTGTACTGCCTGTGTGCCTATTTTGACTACTTAATTTTCAGGCTGTAATTGGTGGCACAATGCAAAGAATGGAGTTCAGGCTCTAAGAGGTGAAATCACTTATCTTAGTCTTAATTTCTCACTACGTTTCAAATTCAGTTGCAATTTGGTAGTTCTTTTCAGTTCTTTTTGTTTTTTTTTTTTGTTTTTTTTTAATCTCTCCGATTGATTGGGGAAGAAGACTGTTTCCAACACCTGCTGTAAAATGCTCTGTATTGTTTATAGTAACTGCAGAATATTCAGACCATTGTGTTTTACTTCAAAGCATAAATATACTAAAACTTAATGGTGTGTTTCATATCTCACAAAAGCTCAAAACAATGGTATTACACAAGCTTTAACTCTGGATGCATTTATAGTTTCTGGTTTGTGGTTATTTTTAGATGAACTATAGCTTGCTTTTAGTAGTAGAACAAATTTTATTTTTAAAAACACATTTTCTTTGAACTGTCTTTAAAAGAGAAAATGGTCATCCACTAGATTTTGTTTCAAAATGCTACTGGAAGCTCTTTAGGGCATGTTGACTTGCTGTCACTGTTGAAAGTTACCTAATTCGCAGCGGGTTTTTTTAGCATGTGTTTAAAGCAAAAAAGCGGGGGGGAGAGG
The DNA here is from genome assembly GCA_035582835.1 of Phoebastria nigripes. Classification (NCBI taxonomy): domain Eukaryota; kingdom Metazoa; phylum Chordata; class Aves; order Procellariiformes; family Diomedeidae; genus Phoebastria; species Phoebastria nigripes. The sequence goes on along the minus strand of JAYKAV010002464.1, from coordinate 749,839 downwards.
GGGCGACTTTTATAACTTTGACCTAAAGCTGGCATCTCAGTGCTGACTTTAGCTCAAACAAGTTATGTATACAGAGACAAGCTAAATATTGGAGGGCTTTGCTTAAATATCATGGTAGCATGAGATTTGAGTGGTACACTCTGTTAGGCTTATCTTCAAAGCTTAAAGATCAGTTGGATGCGTCTTAAAATGTGCAGTCTTGTAAGGAGGAGATAAATACAGAAATATCTGTCTAATTTTAGTGTTTCAACTTTTCCAAGCCTGAAAGGTTATCATGTTTTCAGGCCAACTGAGGTTTATGTCATTCTTGTAAAGAAATTAGCTGTGGCATTAAAAGCCTCTGTGCTTGGGACTGTTGAGGCAAAACTCAAGAATTTCTTCAGATGAAGAAACCAAAAGAAATTCCGTGGCGGAAAAACTGAAATGTTCTTATGAGCATAGTTGAGGCTCCTGAATGTACACATCAGCATAAATCAGCTTAAATCTGTTCTTAGTCTTTGTTGCATCCGATTTAAACGTTTTGAAATGCCTACTATTTTCCATTTAGTCTGCCATAGCCTCATTTTTATTGTTAAGAAAAGCCCTTTGACAAAAGACCAGGAGTACTGAAGGTATAGGCTTACTTGGGAAGACACTGGTAGGTATTGGCAGAACAAGTAACTTTGAATAAACGCTGGTTTACTGGTTTTCCTGAGATCTGGTACCCAAATAAAAGCACTGGAAAGTTTTTCATGTTAGAAAATGGGAGCTGCAAAGCTTTACTGTATCAATCTGTTTGTATGAATGTATATACCTATCTTCTGACTATTCAAACATTTATTATGCAGTTCCATAGATTTTTGCCAAGGTTTCGTATTTTGGACAGCCTAAATTTATTAGGCACCTTCAACCTCTTTGTGGAAAGAGCATTGCTAATATACAGGAAAAATATTTGTTTCCAACAGGTCTTGGAATAATGAACCTGAACAAAAAAATGCATTCAGTCAGTTGGCCTGTCATTTTAACAGTTTGGAAATAGCTACACGATGCTATAGAAATAAAATCATTCTAGGATCCAAAGATCAGTGAAGTGACACACTAATTAGAAATTTATGCTGTGGTGTTCTTCATTAGTTGCTTAGTTATAAGAATGGAGTAATCAATCACATTGTCCTTGTGTATTGAATAAAGTAACAAATGAATAATAATTGCAGTAGCCAGTCTGTCAGACGCCACACGAGGAGTTGGTGGTAATCAAGCTGCATACCCTTTTGTATAGCTGCTGACAGATTTAAGGGACCATCTCTTTCATAACATGATCTCATAGACTGTTTATCCCTTTGCTGTAAATATAGCTTGATAGACAAGAATGTAAGATTCTTGAGGACGTGAGTAGAATTTTATCCCCGTTGAAGGCATGGCTGTGAGTGTTATGTCAGCTGCTTTGTGACAGGGAGTAAATTGTGAATCAAAAAGCTTCATGTAGCTGCAGCTTACATTTGAAGAGGGAAATCCCCCAGACATGCATGTTTTTAGGATCTTTCCATGTTAAATTACCTACCTTGTTTATTTGTGCTTCGTTATTGCTTTGTCATTTTAATATTGTGAAGGGTAGAGAAGAGAGTGAGATTTGTATAAGAACTGAGTTTGCTTATGCTGTTCCCCTCACCAGTCATAGAGAAGTATGTACCTATTGACACTTTCTGTCAAATTATTTCTGCTCATACTATTTTTCTCCAGATGGCTTTGGTTATAAAAATGTATTCTCTGAGTAAGTTTTTAAAAACATTTGCAGGTTGTTTCAGTTACTCTTTTTTAAGTAAATAGATCCCTGACTAAGATCTTACAGATAATTTGACTTTCTTTCCAGATACAGTTAAAAAACTTCAGGACCAAAAGCATGACATGGAAAGAGAGATAAAGAATCTTCACAGGAGACTCCGGGTAGGTTAAAACCTAAAAACTCAATAAATTGTAAACTCGGAATGTCGTAAGACCTGCATGTGAAATTGTGAAAAGGTAATATGATGAGATGTAATACCATTAAAATAACTATTTCTGAGAGACAGGCATCATATGGGAATATATTTACTAACCTACAGAGACTAAAGAATTAACTTCTGAAAAATTCTCAGTGTCACAAAGATACGGCGTTGAGCTTGGGAGAAAATGTTCCTGTGTCTTCTGATGCATAGTTTAATATCATTTTTTTTTCCCGCCTCCACTTTGAATGTTTTCTTTGTTTCTAGAAAAGAAATTCATGACCTTGGAAGTCTAGTTATTTCCAGCAAAACTTCTTCAATTTAACTTGTAAGTTAGATTGTGCCTAATGCCAGAGATGAGGGCCTTTATCATTCGTGTAAATTGTTTCCTGTAACAGCACAGGGAAACTATGAATAATAAGGATAACTTTTATTTTTAACTTCAAAATTCTTGCTGCTGCTTTAAATTTAAAGTTTTATTTACTTATAGGAGGAGTCAGCAGAATGGCGTCAGTTCCAAGCTGATCTACAGACTGCAGTGGTTATAGCAAATGATATAAAGTCTGAGGCCCAGGAAGAGATAGGAGACCTGAAGCGTAGATTACATGAAGCTCAGGAGAAAAATGAGAAGCTCACTAAAGAGTTGGAGGAAGTAAAGTCACGCAAGTATGCAAAAGACAACAGGGATATTGTCTCTTTTGTAGGGGGGGTACAATTTTGGAAATCCGGTATCTTGACTATTATTGAAACTCTGGAAGATCATAAATCCTCTCTCTGTGAGGATCTGTATTTCAACAAGCTGCTTTACACAGACTTTCAGGGATCAAAATAGGTAAACTTATAGGAACAATATTTGTTTCTTTATACTGTATACTTCATCCATCCAGGAATATTCATTTTGGTGCTTTTGCAAAACCAGGTTGAAGTGGAGGATTTTTCCTATTTAACAGCTGGACATGATGTAACTTCCCTCAGTGTGAAAAACAAGCAGTGTTGGCTTTTCTGTACCATCATTAATACTTCTTATTAGCAGCCAAGGCTTTTGATATGGTTAAAAATACAGCTGGATTTTTACCTGAGAAGAAACCTTTGTCTAATTCTGCATATATCTTTTACTGTTTTCTTTCCACTGATAATTGTTTCTGGAAATAATTAGAGATGCTTTGTGTATGTTTTTAATAAAAGCAATTCAAATTGTGATGTATTGTGGCTTGAATTAGGTACTACAGTTATTTAGAAACTGAGTTATATGTCTTTTAGAAGTATTAAAGTCCTCAAATCCATAGAACAGGAACATCTTGGACAGCACCATTTGAATCCTGACTACATTGTCTCTAGGGATTGAATACATGTATAGCTTACAATTATGGTAATGATATTTGTGATATGTATATATTAAACAATTTTTTCCATATGGATGGGCATTTTATAGCATACATGACACTTAACCCAGCATCTAGTAGGATATTAGATAATGCAGGCTATGGAACTTGGGGAAAAGTTGAAGGTAGGAAGAGCAGACTGGTTACACTGAAAATGGAAAATTATCTGGATGAATGAGTGGTGGGTATAAAGGCATCTTATCTGAAGTAAGATCACCAAACTAAGTAATATGAACATTTCTTACTAATACATTTCAGCCAGAATTGTAATTGTTCAGTTACTGCTTGCAAGTGAACCTTTGAGGTTACAGTTGCACTTTTGAAGGTAGAATTGGCTTGCTGATTCCAGTGAGTATATTCATTATTATCTATACACAAGCAACTTTTGACATTTGATTCACTGCAGACAAAGAGGCAACTGAATCACATTCCTTGGAAGTGGTATAGCTACTGTATTGGAGGGAAGGTGGTAGGAAAGTCTATTACAGTGTCTGAAGCAAAAATCCATCAATGTTTAATTATTGCAGACTGTAGAAAATAGGTTGCTTTAAACAATTCTTGTCTTGTGAGTGTATTGTACTGAATACAATAACCACCATAAATATTCTGTACTAAAAATCTAAATTTTTTTTTTGAAACTGATTCATATGCTGCCTAAAGGTGTATGCCAGAAATGTATTCTTACCTCCTTAGTATTCATTTAAATTGTTTTCTGTTTATGCAGGTGGAAAAAAAATTCTCCCCTCTAAGCTGATTATTTTCATGTGAAATGGTGAAATACTTAAGGCTCAATTTTTTCCATCCATGTGTACGTTTGTGTGTTTGAGAGAGAGGAGCAGAAATTAACCCTTAAATCAAGTATTGATTTGATAGAATTTTCACCTGGTGCTTAAGCTCTCTTGCTGACAAATAGTAAGAACTTACAGTTAATTTAGGTTGATAATCTATTTCTAAATTACAGTGGAAAGAAAACTACGTTAATATAATGACCGATTTGGACCATAGATTTTAATTTGGCTTTAAATTTGTGTTGGTTTTTTTTAAGACTTTGCATGTTAAAATGTTTTTTAAATGCCTTAAATGGGCTGCATATTGATTTCAGGCAGGAAGAGGAACGTGGTCGAGTGTACAATTACATGAATGCTGTAGAGAGAGATTTGGCAGCTCTGAGACAAGGAATGGGCCTGAGTCGCAGATCATCCACCTCCTCAGAGCCAACTCCTACTGTAAAAACACTCATCAAGTCATTTGACAGTGCCTCCCAGGGTAATTATTTTCAACCAGTGTAGTAGCTGTACCAAGTTACGATTTTGCGTATGTTGACATGGACACTTCTAATGGCTTAGCTAATTCAAAGGTTAAGTTGTTTTATTGTACTGTCATGACCTATAAGTGATGGCTGAAACAAACCAACCTAAACTAGATTGCACAACAGATCATTCACTGCGGTTAAGTGCAAGCATCCTTTTTTTGTCTTGTCTTTATTTTTTCTTCACTGTTGCATTGCCAATGACTCATATGCTAGACGCTTTGATTCAATGCTCCTGTATATTAAAAATGCATAAACACATATTACACACATAATTGTAGCTGGAAGCACAGCTGATTTCAGCCTGACTATTAAAACGTGAACTTAATGTGCCAAATTAAGCATTCTAAAAGCCATGTAATAGCTAGAGCCGAGTTTGTTTCTTTTAATAACTTACATTCTTATAGTCAAAGTGCTGATGAAAGTTAAAAATAAAGTCCAGCCAGTATCAGCTATTAAAAGATGTAGGGAATATTTTCTAAAATGAAAAGGATCTCACTGTTGAGACAATGGATTTTACTATAATTCTCTGACTGTGGAAACAGGTGCTGTTGTCCTTCTCTATAGATGAGCAGAGTAAGGAATCCAAGTAATTATCCTGAAATGAGAAACACTTGAGTTTTAGCTTTGACTGCATATGAGACTTTGTATGGATTAAAATATTTCCCTCGCCAGGCCTTTTGGCTTTGAATTTCATTTACAATAATGTCACTGTAAGTCTCTGATGTAAAAAGGCTTGGCTGGAAGTAGACTATATTACCAGAGGGACTTAAGGTACTGTATGGTGCATGGCAAATTATTTTTAATTGCTTATAACCTGAAAATGTGTTAAGGAATAAAAGCATCTCCATATTACTTGGTGATTCTGTAAATGGTTCTATTTCCACACTTGTTCTCTTTGTTCATAGGTATTTACAAATTTTTACTTTCCTAGTGTTAATTTTGAAGGTTTTTTAATCTGTTATTGGATAAAGGTGCTTTCTTGCCAGAGTTAGTTTGGTAAAATGATAAATCACCTCTCCCTTCTTTTTAATCTTTTATTTCAAGCTTCTGTCTGCCTTCTTCCTCAGCATTTGTGTCTAATCATGCTGTTAAATAATCAGATGACTGATTCACCAACTCAGTATTTGTCTGTTTTCATACATTTCTAAACATGTTATTTGTTTAATCCCAAAATTTCAGGGACTGTCATATAATATGTAGTACCTGTGGACTTTGATTGGAAATGAGAAAGGAGAAGGAGGTGATATATGTTATCTATCTTGTCTTACTGGCAGACTTGGGAGCCTGCTACCATCTCTTTAATTATTTGGAGATCAGAGAACTAGTAATGCCATCATTTATATCTTCCAGGGTAATAGTATCCTTGCACCTTAGCCTTGTCCACCCCCAGTAAACTTATGTTTTTACCATGGATGATATATTCAAGACAGAAAATGAACGTAGTTACAGAGGAGTAAATGTGTAGGCATACTTTTAAATGATTTTGCAGTCAGTTACTAATTGAAATTCTGAAAGGTGTGATCTGGTAAAACTAGTAATGTAAAGTACAAGGCAAGAGTTCACTATAACAGCCAGTCTCCTGTTTCACTGCAAAACAGTGCAATGTTCACAATGGCTTCCTTTCTGTGTTTCTACTAGTTCCAAGCCCTGCTGCTGCGACAATTCCTCGCACTCCCCTGAGCCCAAGTCCCATGAAAACTCCCCCGGCTGCTGCTGTATCCCCTATGCAGGTAGGTGTTTTATGACTGCACTTAATCGTTCTTTGTAAAGAAGAGCATGTGAAACTACAGGTGGTAATATACAAAAATTGGCTGACTTTGTGGGGACATAATGATAAAATGTTGCCTCAAGTAATTAATTACTAAAATGTTCAGTCTAACAAAAGTGTCTTTCACTGAGAACCATGTTGTGAATACAAGATTTGGCATAATTTGGAAGTTCTTGTTAAATATTCCCAACCCTTACTATTCCTGTGCTGCTGAGAAGCATAGGAGGAAAACTTTATCTGCATTCCTTAGTTTTAGAGTTGCTGTTTGTCAGTTCTTAGTCCTGTGCCTGGCATGGAAACGGCAGTTGCCCTTCAGGCAGTGGACTTAGATCTGTGCAGAATCTGTCAGCAGTCATCAGTATAAATGTATCCCATGTTGCACAGGCTTTCAATAGCAGACCTGACCAGAGAGGAATGAAATCATTGTGAATTGATTATCTTCGTTCATTTTGTACTGACTGAGAGTTTGGCCAGTTGGTGATTGTACTGTGTATTTTGTCGTGTCCCCTCTGAAGCTTTGTCCATTTGTCAGCTGCTACAGGAGCCTAGGTACACTAAGATTGCAACATCAGTACTCTAATGCTCAGCTTTATAGATCACTGCTGGTTTTTTCTCACTAGCTGTGTGAAGTGTGATTTTGGCAAAAGCCAACAAGTTTTAAGGACAAAGCAGATGGGACCAGGTTCACAAAGAAAAATCAAAGCATGTACTATATGTTTTACTCCTTAAATGTCAGTAAATCTCCTGTTGCCTTCTAGATACTACTAACCAGAAGTACCAAAACTTCATTTTTACTACAGGTCAGCACAATGTTTTGGTAATAAATCCTCTCTGTGTGAACTGAAGAATCTATATCCGTATTGGCTTTTAGTGCTCAAGGAACAATACCTGGAACAGACTGACTGTTCTCCTATGGTCAGACTAGCGCAACTTTTATTCATTTAAGAGTGAATTTCATGAAACAAATGGATAGCCTCAAAGCAAAGAGAAAGAATTAAGTGTTTTTTGTGAGAGCTTCTGCTATTTCCTGTGGCTCAGTCACTCTTGACAGCAGTTTTCTAAAGTAGTTAAATGTGACAAGTTCTCTGACAGATGCTTTGTTCCTATTGATCTGTCTTTATATTTCTGTTTATTTCTGTGCTCTTGTAGGGAGAGGCAGACTTAATCTCATGTTCTAAAAGGCTAGGCCAGAGCTTTGGCAGACAGAAGACTTTTTGATGAAGCCTAAGGCTTATTTTGCTTTATTTGCCTGTAAATTAACCATGAGCCAAAGCAATCTCTTAGAATACTGCAAACCTGCTCAGGTTTACAGCTCTTGTTTGATGTTCTCGATCTGCCAGAATTACTTGAATTCTTATTCAACTTCTGGTATAGAACCAAGTCATTAACAGCTGGATACTCCTTAGTGGGAAACATTGCCTGAAAAACAAAGGGGAGGGTGTGTAAATGAAAACAGCTTCTATTGTCTTTTTGAAGATAGGTGGTTTTCTTGAAAGTATTTTTAATTATCCAGAAGGCAACTGGGTTTTGTGACCTTAATTATGTAAATTGTATTTAAAGAATATTTTCTGCTCAAGAGAGAGGGGGTTCAGGTTCAAAACCAATTTTTTCCTTTTCTTTATTTTCATATTACTACCTTGTTTTCTACAAGTAGTATGTTATACAGAGACTACTACATAAAAACATGTTATTTAGCTCTGTGAACAATTTTCTTTATACACCCCATCAAAAGTAGTCCTTAAAGTTTCTAGCATTTTCTTCTGCTAGACCTCAATGTAGGATGAATAAGAAGAGGATCGCAGATTGCAGAGCATCCATCTTTAGTAATTTCTGTCCCATTAGTAGCCTTCATGAATAGCCTCAAAAGCATGCGATTCCTCTGAACTTTTGATCCTTTCATTTAGTGTTGAGGAGTTTGAACGCTGGTGTAAATGACACATGGTGTTTAGCAGTTAAGCGAGTTTTAGGATGTATTTCTAGTTGAAGAAGAAAAGGTATTTGTAAAGAGATTGGTAGGATCCATACATGTTTGATTGCACATCAGATGTGTTGTGTTTTGTAAGTGAAATCAGGAATGGCTGATCTGCAAATTCAGCAAAGCTCAGTCAAGCAGAAAAGTTTCTAACACTTGTAAAACKATTCAGGAAAAATAATTCTCCAAGAGACTTGTGCACTAGTACCATGTAGATACTGCCAAGTAGAACTAGATAAACATTAGTTGGTTCATTTTCCTCTAATTTTCTGTGTGTTAGTCACTACGTTACTACTGGTAGTTGTAATAGTAAGATATGTAATAAGGAACTAGCAACAGTGAAAGTAAGCCCTGTCTGCAGTGTCAACAGGAGCAAAAAGACAAACAGTTCGTTTTATAACAAGGAGACAAGACCAGTACACAGCAAGTTATCAGTTGAGTAATAAGACCACTTTCTGATAATATCCATAAAGGATGTTTGTTTTTAAGTGATATCCGGAAGCTGAGAAAGTGATAAAGGTATATGGTTATCCAGCACTGTGCCTGCTCTGTACGTACTTTTGTTTCCTGGCTGAAGTTCTGTACTATGCTGTCTTTGTAATGACAATCCCAAAGCTAGACAAAATGACAAAATGAAATGTTTTTCTTTTAACCTCATTATCTAACTCTCTTGTACTCATTTCCTTTTGGGGGGGGAGGCTCTCACTTTGATAGCGTCCTTGTCTTTTTTTTTTTTTTTAAAAAAAAAAGAAATTCTTAAGTGGGTGAAGTGAACTTTAAAGTTAATGCAAGTTTGAAATACCAGTTCTTATGGGAAGCTGTTGTAGGCACTTCTCTGCATGGCTCACAATTGCAGTCACTTCCATCTGCACGTTTAAAGGAATAATCTTTGTAGTATACGTGCAGGACTTTCGATATGTAAAGTGATGAAATTCTTCATTCTGTATCTTGGAGTTAAATTCTTAGGTGGTTGGCAGTTTTTTTGTCCATTTGATTTCTAGCACAAAAGTGTAATTCTAGTTTGACTCTAAATGATGAATAAGTAGTCCTGTAATCCTGCCTGTGCTACAGGATGCTGCAAAGTATACACTGTTAACTTTTTTTAATCACAATTTTGGATTTGTCTGTCTTGCCTACATGATTTGGCATGAGAAACACCTGACCTTTATTATCTTACAAGGATAAGGCTCATTTAACCTTCTCATCTAATCTTGGGCCAGATGAAGAGCTGAAAGTTTTCAGGATAAACACATTACTGGACTGATTGTGATTAAATATAGGAATCTAATAGAAAGGACAGGGTGAATAAAGAATGTACTACAATTTGCAGTAGGCTCTTTGAGATTATTAATTTAAAAAAGAATAATTGCGGATGGTCTTCCTTGAGTCTTCAGCAACTGAATATGAGTTTCAGTAAGTGTAAGGGTAATTATTGCATTGTACAGTTCATTTGTGTGATACTAAAATCATAATTTCAGTGCTATCCAGTGGTTAGTTATTATGTGCAAGACTGAATGCATCTGTGATCAAGTACTTACACTTCAAGCTGCTAGAAGCCATGCATTGCTAAATATTTTACATAAAGCTTGAAAAAATTCATTTCATAGCTAGTTTAGAGCAGAACAGAAATTAAGGTGACCTTAGAAAGAAAAAATAATTATATTTGTATTTCGTTACATATTTGACAAATACTTAACAAAATGTCTCTCTTCAGTTGTTCACAGAGCATCTCAGTTAAACAGGTGGTAACAAAAGCTGTTGTCATTCTGAATAAAAAATAGTTTCTCAGTAGGGTTTTTCTTAGCAAAGGATAGTTCCTGTCACTACACCCAATACACCATTATCCTAATTTTCCAGGAAAAGCCACAAAGCTGTAAAGGCATATGTTAATAACACAAATCAAGCACTAAAATCTTGGCTACGTATAGGAGGTTGTATTGGTTTAAATAAACACATCAAGTTTAACCAGAACAGGTTTGTACAAACAAAATATAAATGAAGGTGAAAATTAATACAAAAACTGCAAGAGAATTCACAACCTTCATTTGCAATGTTGGTTTGAGGAACAGGTTTAAGTTTAAAGAAGTAAATGTTACAGTATCAATGCATAGTGTGTGTACATACATTCAGATTGGCAAAAGCAACAGGTAAAGAGGATGCGCCCTTTTTCACTAAGTATTTTTAAAAGTTCTTTTATATTTTTAGTCCTTTTAAGTCAGTAATAATGTCATATCTGAGTTTCTAAAACTGATTCTGCAATTCCATATTTGTTTTTTATCTTCAGATTATGTTTGACGCAAGTATTTTTCCATTTCAGAGGCATTCTATAAGTGGACCAATCTCAGCTTCAAAACCCCTTGCTACGCTGACAGACAAAAGACCAAGCTATGCTGAAATCCCTGTTCAAGGTATTGATTCAAGTTCATTTAAACGTTGTTTTTAGCAGTGCTATTAATACTTTTTTTTGTATTTTATATCATTTAGTATCCAAAGTATTATCATATTATATACTTTTTATTACCATAATATTTTCATAGAATCATAGAATATTTCAAGTTCCAAGTTTTTATTACTTGTGTTTCATCACACATGGTGGCATATCATAAAGATACTTTTTTGAATTTTCAACAAAACCATGATTGCATCCTGATAACTCGGCATTATTCTGACAGTTTTTAATGTGTGCATAAACTTGCAAAATCAATACAAGATGATTTCAGGGTCATGTCTTGCAACTGTCTTCCAGATATTAAAAATACACACCTCTGGGGTTACATTATATGTATTGTGTGGTCGGGGGTTTTTTTCCCCCCCAAAATGAAACAAGGATGATGGTTGGCATTGCATTGCATGCAAATAACAAAATATAAACTTACTAAGTATTGAATCTTCAGGAGCCAGATGAAAAAATTGAATGGAGTTAAATTGAGTGTTGATTTATCTGTTTCCCAGTATTTCCCTGTTCTGTGAACTTTGTTTTGTCTCTCAAAACACTGTTCACAATGTGCTCTTCCTGTGAGAATGAATGGCTATCATGTGTTGGGTGTAGCTCTCTGATTTATGCCTGCTTTAGGGGTTTTTTTTTTTTTGTAGATGTTTCTCAAGATAATCCCCATATGACTCCAGGCTGAATATTTCCTCTCAATTTGGTATTCCTGAGGTCTGATCCTTTCTAAAGGGTTAGGGTTTTTTTTTTTTGTAGCACTTCATAATGGTCTGTATGTGCCAGATTTCCTTCTTGCTTTTGTTGAATGCATATTGAGGTTACTTGTACAATGCAGCTGGAGTTTTAATTTTAGAAACTTTGATATTTTTAGGAATATTGAAATGCCTTTCCAAGAAGATAGTTTAGGATTCTTTAATTGTTACAGAGTTCATGGGTAGACATAGGCTTAAACACAAAATGACTGGTAAGCTTTATATAGTTTTTGTGTTTTCATTATAGTCAGTTAATGCAGGAGCAGGACTGCATTCAAATAGAGAATATGCCAGCTAGAATTCCTGTTTACAACCATATATATTTTTAAAGTATCTCTGTAGCAATGTATGTTTCTTATGTCACGTTTTCAACTAATGAATGGGGTCTCACTTTTTTTAATCCTCATTCTTCATTTTCATGTTTTTTTGGTATTCAGATTACTGCCTTCTAAGTGTTTCTACATAGGAGTATGTAAACCTTTTGTTTAGAGTCTAAAGGTTTTATTTGAAGGAATGTTTCTTCAATAATAGGAAGTAGTTTTGGTTTGATATTACAGAAAATGAATTTTGTTGTAGTTTGGTTTTACTCATTGGCAGTAGGCAGAACTAATCTTTCCCTACAATATGTAAAGGCACATTTTTGACTCCACTGCATGGGGGAGGAAAAAAAAAAGCATGTTTTTATTTAAAAAATAAAAAAACCCAACCAAACAAACCAGAGGGAAGAAAAATCACATGAGGGATAAAGCAATCTGCTTTACCAATCCACCTTGTGAATGGCATATTGAATATTTTTGGCCATGTGCTAAATGGGGATTCCTTGCTCAGCCTTTTGGTTTAACAGTTCATTTTTTTTATAGACCAGGGCAAGTGGATTAGTAAGAGGCCTTAGGGAAAAAGGATTAAGAAGGTCATAATGTATTCATAGTGATCTTTATTGGTAATGAGCAAATTTAGGCCATCTCTTTCATACAGATAAAATCAATTGCTCTCACTGAAACAGCCAAACTCAGGCGCTGGTAGACAATATTCATGACTTATACTTAAATGACTTACATTTAACTGGAATCTTCATTAATGATGTTCTCTCTTCTTTTTCTTTGTCCAGAACATTTGTTGAGAACATCTTCTACCAGCAGGCCAGCGTCTTTGCCAAGAGTACCCGCTATGGAAAGTGCCAAATCTATTTCTGGTAATATCATGGGTTTTAGATGATTAGTAAAATCGGGAACTCTCATTTCAACACTGTACTTACAGATATACTTTACTTTTTTAAGAGAAAACTTTGGTCTTCAGGCCATCAAGCTCTTGTCAAAAAAACTCTATTTGGATATTTGGAATAGCTTATTTTTTAATGTTCAAGTTTTCTGTTGAAATATTTGGGGAAAGAAACTAAAGTCCAATGCTAAAATAATATTCCATTTTATTGCATTAAGTGGAACTGAAGAGATTTCTTTTTTTAATTGCTCGTCTCCTCATTGTTGCATATATGGCTTGCACCAACGTAACAGATGGATGAGTATGAATCATGCATGTAACAGTTGACTTCTATGTCATCTTTCCTTGTATTACAAATAATTTTGGTGTGCAAGGTATATGTGAGAAAAGAAACTGTTCCTGGCTGTTACGTTTTACTGCTTGGATGTAGGATTTTTTTTTTTAAGTGAATGAGGCAGACAAGCATATTATTCTTCTCTAATAAAGCAATTCCATTTTTGTTTGTGGAAAGAATTATTTTCAGTGGTTTAAAATAGGAGGATTGTTCTTTTTAGGTAACAAATGCATCATTATACATTATCTAATGCATACAAATGTTTTCGCGTATTACCTAGCAAAACATCTATCCATTCTGTAGGACAAAAGAATGTTTGCAGTGAATCATTTTAAAATAGTCCATTTTGTGACTGGCATAACCTACAAATATTTTTCAGTATTACTTATAGTGGTTGCTGCACATTTAATGTTAACTTTGGATTTTTAAAAAATAGAATTGCTAAATAGAAGTTTATGTAGTGTTAGTTTACTATCAAGCCGACGTCTCAGTATCAGCAGGGGCTTCTAAAAAGAAATCTTTAAGATTTATAGCACAAATAGTGTGATACTGTGAAAATGGTACTTTCTATAAACTAGGCAGAACTAATTTGAGAGAAATATTTTTTAAAAACACCTATATTTGAGTAAATGGTTTCAAGAAGAAAATGTGTTTTAGATCATTTTGATTTCTCCTAAAAAAAATCCACCCCAAAGTGTTTTTTCCCCAACTTCTTGTGTCTAGTATTTATAAATTAATGTACTTGCCCCAAGTCATTAGAAAATAAGTCTCTGATGTATGTGGAGAGTTATATCTTTGATTTGCACAAACATAAACAATGGTGACTATTTAGGTATAAAAGGCAAACTTTTGCTGACTAAATACTTTTACCTGGAAACTCTTGCATGTAGAGAAAACATAACCATTCCTAATTTGGTTTTACAGAGTATAATGCTTGTGCTTTCATTCGAAAGAAAAATTGTTTGTCCTTTGATAAAATGAAGCAGGGTCTGTGGAATGTGGCTGAACAGTCTCAGGTCAATCTTTGGTTTGCTTGCTGATGACATTTAATTAATGTCCAGAGCATCACATACATGCCAATTCTTGATTAAAATTAAGTGGAAGTAAAGCAGCTGTCATCTCTAAACTGTTTTGGTTTTGGCTTTCTTTTTTCTTAACTACTTGAAGCTTAGCAACATAACTACATGGACCAGAGAAAAATTAAATGGTTTGGTGTTAAAATTCCTTCTCATTCATAAAATCCTTCAAACAGAAGTAGCAATGTTCCATTAAGATACATTAATCAAATTTTCTTTCCTTCAAGATACATAAATGTTGGTAGTGCAGTCTAAATCCTTGATATTTCCTGAGTGGAAAGTATCAAGAAAAATGTTGAAGCCTAGTACTGTATATGGGTTTCCATGCATGGTTTCTGAACTAATGCTTGTCAGAGAGCAAGAATGAGTTCGAAAGGTTTTATGTTTGCAAATGATAAATATGTGGGCATTTTCCCACTTAGTCTCTCGAAGAAGTAGTGAAGAAATCAAACGGGATATCAGTGCACCTGATGGAGCATCTCCAGCATCTCTCATGGCAATGGGTACCACCTCACCACAGCTGTCACTCTCATCTTCTCCTACAGCATCAGTCACCCCTACAACCAGAAGTCGAATAAGGTAAAACCCCTTTTTTGTGGTGCACTGAAATGTGTTAATTTCATAGCTATCTGTCTGCATATATCTAGTATATAATATAGGCACTAAGACTGCAGACTCTACTGCCACCCATGCAATAATGATCTTCAGTAATCTTTGAGAGCTTCAGAAAGTGTTTTCTGCAGCTCAGTATATGTTTTAAAAGTTAGACCAGAAGTTAGGCTTTTTAGAGGTTATGAGGTTAATACCAAAACTTTATGCTCCGCTAGAAAACCAAACTAAGTCATGTCACTAAATAATAGCATCATATCAGTTCAAAATACCATGAAGCCAAATTCAAGAAGTGAGCTTATGGCATGTTGAACCAATCTTTCAGAGTGGCTTGGACCCAGGGAGACGGCATGATAAACCTTAACTTTTGTAATCACAGCCAAAGACAAAAAGCAGCATGACTAGGTCTTAATTCCAGACACTGCCAAGTCTTCTAAATAGCCGAGTGAATGGGCCTGGGTTATTTGTCCCACAGATGAAATCATAATGCAAGTCTACGTAACAAATGGCCAGGCAACCCCCTTTCATTAGTAAGATAAAAAGATAAGTTTGTGATAAATTTAAAACTTTTCCTATCTGTAGTGTTATCAGTCAAAGGACTTCAAAGTATTTAAGCCTCATGTTATGCAAGTGAAGTATGTACTTAGCCCTGCTTCATAGATTGGGAAACTGGCAGACAAAGGTTAAATGACTTTCTCAAGATCATTTAACACAGAGCTTCCTGACAAAGCTTTTGTACAGCAGAAATATTAAACCCTTAATGTTCTGAGACATTTGCAATATGTAATAATTACATTATAAAATTGTGAAGTTACTTACAGCTGTGGGTGCTATTGAAAATTGTTTCCCTGAAATCAGCTGAGGCATGCCTCAGTGCTGCTCTCCTTTCACTGTGCAGAAATTAAATTGAGTTTGGATCTGTGGGTACTTTACCAGCAGCAATTAATATTGTGTGTGCTAGCACCTAAATTTAGACACAGTACATTCAGAAATAAAAAAAAAAAAGGCTAAAACACCTGTATATGAACTTTGAACTGGTAATGTATAAAATTGCATTGATGGCAGCCTGCAGACTAGCAAATAGCGTGGCATTTCATGGTAAAATTGTACAGTTATAATTATGATATCATTACTATGCCACCCGACCATTGACTGCAATGCTGAGCACTACAAGAAGACTTAGCAGTGGAATCTGCAGCAGTGGGTGTACGGTGATGAGCACGCTCTTCGGAACTGTCCTCAGAATGTCGCTGCTGGACTTCAATTTGTTATGTCATCAGGTTTCTCTTTTTTCCCCCCACCTTTTTCTGAAAGTTGTTGTAAAATAAACAGTTATTGCTATAGTTCACTAAAACAAATACTTGCAGTTTACTGTTCCCTGTTCTAGTTGAAACTTCATTGGCTCTTTCATTTGGAATACAATTGACCTAATATACTAACTTGTAAGATTTATATATCAAACCATTTCTCATTGTCTCCATACAACTTACGCTAATTTATTTTCTTCAGCAGTGTTTTCATAACTGTGAGAACCTGATACAAACCATGTGCTCTTACTGGAATTTGAGAACAGGCTGTACAGCTCCCTCATGGCTAAACAGTATGTTTAGTGTAAAGAGAGGGAGCTTTTAATTTGAGTTCTCATATGTTGTCCCAAATCTCTGTTCTGAAGTTCTCGTAGTGTTGCATAATCTTCATTGTAGATTGAATATGCAATCCCATTGTTATTTGTTTCAATCACCGATGAAAAAAATACACCAGTTTGGTTGTTGAAATATGTACTGATTTAAGAACTGAAGTACAGAATTTCTTGAAGCATCATTCTGGCTGTGTGGTACTTATGAAGTTTAGATACATAACCTATTCAGATAATTCATTTCATATTTAAAAAAACACAATTAGCAACTTCCTTGTCATGTTAAATCTCTCTGAGATTAGCAGTTAGGTTTGAAGGCTCATACTGCTATCTTTCATGCTGAAAGGCACTTACCGTTTCCTGTTTATTCTGCTGTGCATATATTTTCATGGATGTTTCAAATGCCACCGCTGATATCTCTTTCTAAGCAACTTTGAGATCTTGCCAACTGTATTTCAGTGAAGACTGGCCAAGCAAATTGCAATACATGTACTTAAGTTTAGTGCCTTAGAACATTTTGTTGTATGTTGGCACATGTTTTCTTCTTCTGTGCATTGAGTGACAGATGCTGATACGTAGAACAGCCTCTGGAGTTCCGCTGGTAGCACACATGCATAAAGAAATCCACATTCCCTGGATGCTTTCTTTTCCCCTAGCAGGACCTGGAGAATTGCTACCTGTAAATCTGCAGCAGAGAATCCACTGAAAATACTATGTATTTCCACCCTCCACCCCGCTTTCCAGTCACCAGATGGGTTGTAAAGAACATAGTTAAAGATTTGAGAGTGAATGTATACAATCTGTTTGTCTTTTTGGAAATATCCAAAAGGAGTAACTTAGGGTATCATCTTTGTGGATGTTGTGAGAATCTTGCTTACATCTGCATAGAAGTCTTTAAAAAATGGCAGATGAGGAAATCTTTGCAGTATGGATTCACTGATAACTTATTTTAGTTTTCCAAGTGGAAATTATTAAAAATAAGAACAACTGCTGGCACACTTTACGTCCAGTAACTAAGCTCCATAATGGTGTAATACCTAGTCTTTTTGTCAGAGAGTGTTCACTAGAGTATCTATAGAAATACTCAATCATGTAAATAGGCCACTACAAAAKTATTAACCTCTATAATACATATTTTTCAATCTAAGCACTCATTTCTGAAGCCTGGTAAAGAGATGTCTGTAATGTAAGACTCATGTGAAAAACTGGCCAACCCAGATATGATCATTCTTTTCTTCCCCAATCTTTCCTTAAAGAAAAAATGACTTAAGATAGCTTGACAGACTGGAAGTGAAATTAATTTATAGCTTTTATTGGTAATTGAACATTCTTATTTCAAAAAAGTGAATCATTATTGTGCCAGTATATCAAATGGCAGATCAACGTAGTTAGATCTGCCCCCCCCCTTTTTTTTTTTTTTTAAAGAACTCCAGATCTCAGGCAAATGTTCTGTTAATAATGGCATGCTGCTAATATGCAAACGTGTTGTTTCAAGGTGACATTTGTAACCAGCCATGAGATGCAAAAGAGATAGCATCAGTTTATTCTCTTTCTAAATACAAAATAAAGTCACTTGAGTTAGCTTAATGGTTCGAGCTGAAACTTACCATGTTGTGAGTTTAATTTTCTGAACTCTTAGAAAAAATATCATTGAGGTTGAAAGACCTAGGAAAAAAGTTTAATTTAAAGGAAAAAGAAGGATGATTTACTAATGAAAGAATTACTCCAAAATAACTCTTAAGTCTCTGCAGGTATTTCTGTATACTCGTTTTTCAGTCAGTAGTGCTGTACCCTACGACTTTCACTGTGACAATAATTTGTCCTTTTTTTTTAAGCTTTTACAGTATGTATTTCTCTTGCAAAAGATACATTACAAGCTCTAAGTTGCACTTCTGTCTTGTTCTAGGGAAGAGAGGAAAGATCCCTTGTCTGCCCTAGCAAGAGAATATGGAGGATCCAAGAGAAATGCCTTGCTGAAGTGGTGCCAGAAAAAAACAGAAGGATATCAGGTAACTGTAGAGCTGTTTAACGTAGCATACTTCTAGCTGCAACACATTAGAATCTGGCAATGGCATAAACCAGGCTGCTCCACAGCTGACTGCATAGATTGCAATGGCACTGGTATGTACTGTACTCTCTTCTTGGAACACATGCTACGAGTTCTAACCTAACTAACGTTAATAGCTCTTCAGTCGCTTTGCTCCATGTCGATAATAGATTTTTTCTTAAGGGGGCAGCTGACCTCCTACTGAGGCACTTTAAAACAGCCTTTTACAGATTGCACTTTTGAAACTGTAACTGAAACTTTAGCAACTTAAGGTTTAAATTAATGTTTCCCAAATGCAGTTAGAGTACCATTTCTCGGATTTCAGAGATATTTTTTTGATAGGTACTTAGTGCAGGGTTTTCTGGATCTTTCAATGTGCTCCCATTTAGTCTCTATTTAGGGACAGTTTGTTTTGTGAAGGTCGTATTGTCTTGCACTTTGAACTTGGCTTTCTACTGCGTTTCCAGACTTTTTTTTTTCTAGTTAGTCCAAATGTTATCAGAAGCCAAAAGAACTAACAAGATAACTATCCAGGGTTCTCCTGATTACATTACTTTTTCAAAAGAATAGTGGCTTCAGCAAACTAAACCAGGATGTTAATAGTCTGGCCATGATGTATTTGTTTGGTTAACTTGTATTGAAAGTGTTTGGAGTTCCCAACACAATCCTCAGTTTAAGAACTTTACTCTTTCCATGACTTGAGACTCACAATGCAGGAGGAAGTTGAAAGCTGCATAACAGGATGATCGCCCATCCATAGGAAAAGTCGTCTTTCAGTACAATGGACAGGCTTGTGATATAAGCCCTCCCCCTTCTTCCTGTGGCACGTCTAGTACTAAACTGTGCTATTTCTGAGGATAAGCTTCTTTGTGGAAAGAGCCTTTCTCCTTCCCCACATTTTAAAAAAGGCAGGATGTTGTATTTCTTTATAAATCCTCTAAAACTGAATGCAAAAATATTTTCCCATATTGTCTTGAAATGAAAGATGAATTTGACAGCTTCCTTATCTGGTTAGGAAAAGTAATAGAAAGTATTCCAAATTTTTCACTCTACAGTTGCGTGCATGTGCAAGAGCATGCTTTTGTTTGTATAGATTGCTGCTTATAATTACTTGAGTTTTGTAAACACTAGTAGAAGAATAGGTTTTGAGACTTACTGTACTTGCTTCAACAACTGTAATATGGTTCTCTGCTTGTGTTGCTACTGAGAAACCATAGCATATAGCATCTGTAGAACCAATGCATGCCTTCTTTTGAAAGAGCAGGATAATATCAGGAGGTGATATTAAGACATTCTTCTCCAAAAACTAACTTTTGCTTTATGCACACTCATTTTTCATTTCTTTGTTGTACAGAATTTGATTATTTTCAGCATCACCTGACATTCAGTTCTGGTTGAACACCATGTTAGTGGTGTTCCAATGTTTTAAACATATCTAGCATTGTATTCATTGTGAATAGTGCTTATCTAGCTTTCTGGCATTTCAACAATGTTATCAATGCCAGATAAGGATTTTTTTTTTTTTTTTTTTTAAATTGAATCTTTGCTTAGTTTTAATTTAATTTTAAAATTTGCTGGATTCAAAACTGACAAGCAGTAAACAAGCATCAGAATAATTAACATCTCCCTTCCTCATTCAGTCCTACTTAAGGTACTCTAGCTCTCTTACTTCTTCCCTGTCACCCAAATATTGACAGGGTACCTTTTCTTACCTCCAGCTCCTCCTAGTGTTTTATACGCTGCCACAATTCCCTTTTATCCCCAGCATTTCCCATCATTATAACGTCTACTTTTCTTCTATATCACTGTTTGCTTTTGTTTGGCTTAGCATCTGGGCAAGAGCCAGCACATGCTTTTTAGAGCTACCTGCACGCTGACTGACCAGCCGTCTTCTGTCTCTGAGCTGCTGTGTGAGCCACGCACAACAGAGGAGTCCTAAATATCCCAGCCTTTTCCTCTGTAGGAATAGCAGTAGGTCCACTTTCTATCTAGTCACCAATTTGTATCCTGTTACCAATTTAAATCAATGTCAGCTATTATTTATTTAGTTACAAATACAACAGGTTACAGGAAAAATACTTGCAAATTGAGTCCGTAACAAGTTCTAAAATGACCTGGAAGATTTTTAATCATGATTTGGAAACAAGGGAAAGAAAGAGAGTCTTAGAAGGCTTTTGTTTCAGAATAATTCTTTTGTTAATTTTGTCCTGTTCATATTATATCAATTTGTTTCTAATGCAAATCTAATTAAACTACCAATATTTAAGTAAAACTCAGCCCTGTAAGCCAGTATTTTTCAAGTATGTCTTTGCCAACATGGAAAGATGTGTTTACTTCTTCATTAGTTGCCAACAGCAATCACTTTTTTGGTCTTGTTTTCTCCCTCTCACCTGGAAGTGATGTCTCACAGCTGTGGTTTTTTATGCATACATAAATATTTATAGAAAATTATATGTAAAATATTTATAGAAAATTACTTCAGCTGTTGGTGTTTCATAGAGAAGATGGAACCATGCACATTGAGTTAAAGCCCCATTTCTAACAGAGCCATGTTTGTTCCTGGCATTGCTTTACCTTTCATTTCTGGGATTATATTTTGCACTGGATATTGGAGAATAGTTGAATTTCTGGTTTATACATGGACTAATAAATAGTAATCACACAAATAGCTAGATACAAATCTTAATTTCAAAAATTTTGTTTAAAGTGTACAGAGTTATAGGTGAGCTGCCAGTGGCTTAAAATGTTAAAAACCAAGGTATGATGTAGTTGGCTTACCCTTATTAATGAGCAGCAGCATAGGATTGAACGTTACTTTCTTTGGCAGCCAGCTGTAGTTCTTGAGCTGCCTTTTATTCCATGTGTTGAAAATATTAAAGAAGAAGGAAAAAAAAAACAAACAAAAAAAACCCACAACACACCAAGGTCTGTACTGTTTCACAGAGAGAAGGTTTCCTTTATTCACATGATACTTGTGGAGAATACGGTACTACTTAATTGCTTGGTACCACTAGTATTTTTTTTGTCTGCTCAAATAAAATGGAAGAAGAATAACTTCTGCTGTCGTATCCCTTCTAGGAAATTACTTTCAAGCTTTTGATTAAAAGTCTTAAGTATCTCTGTTTTAGAAGCTTGAAATTTTGTGAATGCTAAATAATTCAAAGATGATAGTGTGGTGAAGCTCTAATTTCAGCCCATTATAGTGGAAGGACTTTATTTAAAGCCCTTCACACACATTCACAGACATTTATGCCAAACTGCGCGTTCCACCTCTGACAAATATATACTTCCACACAGCAGAATTTTTAAAGGAATCTTAAGACTTTTTCTTTTGTGAATGTGTTATGATACACAAGCTAATACTTAACCCTGTTAAAAAACTATGATAAATTACTTCATTGTACAGTTTTCTTGATTTATTCAAGCAAATTTGGAAGGGAATAAATGAACAGATTTCTTGAAATGTAGTGGTGAAACAATATTTAACTGTGTTCCAAATCTGGTATTTTTTAAAGAGTACCTCAATTAAAAAAAAAAAAAGTTAAAATAGCCAATGAAAATAAGATAAATTCTTACTGACGTAAAAAACTGTATGGCTTTTTCTCTTAATATATTGTTGTTTTTAATATACATGCTGTCTGAATGTTGTTTGCAAGCAGAATTTCTCCTTGAAGCTCAGGTTTGGAGAATGGCAATCTGCAGAAGGTCGTTGCAGAACTAACAGCAGGCAGGTTCTGTATTAACTTTCTTCTAGAGCCTGTTCAGTCTAGACAGTATTGCACTCACTAAGTTACTGAGTTTAATTATATTCAGGGCTGAACAGATCCCTAAGCCATGAAAGAGGAGAGTTGCTCCCTTAAGATAAGGGGTTTTTTTTAAGCATTTAAATAAAACAGGAACGAATCACCTTTCAGTTTTCAGATGAACAGGCACAAAATACTTGAAATTTGATCATGTGTTAGCTTACTCAGGATCTGACATACTGATTCAGAGTACAGCGCCAAGTGATGCATTTTCCAGAGAGAAGAGAATCCTCCTGACTCCTCCAAAATATGTGCAGTGTCATAAAACTGTCGTAAATTCCAGATATCTTCAAAGCATAAAGTAATCCTGTCCAGCTGTTATGGAGCATTTACCCTAGCTGGAACACAGCTACTTTCATTTTGAGTACACAACTAATAAAAGTCCAAAAAAGGATGTGAGCATGCATGTTTCATGTTAAGAAGGGGACCAATAAACAGGATACACACATCCTTACCCGTTCTTATCTACAGCAATATTTCAATTTATTTTCCATTTTTTGTTAGCATTCTGAGAGAGAGTTCACTTTCAGAAGTCTGACACCAAAAAACCAATTGTCACAAGATAGCAGGAAGAATAGACTAAATTTTTTTTAACCTTTCTTTAAGCTTTCCACGCTTCCTAATTACAGATACATTGGAAGACCTCCTTAATGTAGCCTTGTAGTACCTGTCCTCTAATTCATGCAATGCTGCTTTTTCTGGAAAGMCCGCTTAATTTCTAGCTCCTATAGAGATCAAAGCTACATGACTTAGAAGAAATGTAAAACTTACTATCTACATGGCAGCAATAAACAGTAAAATTGTTTAGTAATTGAACAGTGTGGTTGAGTATGAATGTATGTGTACCTAATGCTATGCTGAATGTACCTTGAAATCAAGCAATGTCTTCATTTGTACTCAAGTAGTAAGTGTAGAATAACAAAGCTAAAGATAAAAGATGGTTTGGGTTGCTTTTTTTTTAAACATGTTCTTATATACACATGTCTTTATCAACACTAAGCTAGATCATATTCTACTCAAAGTATTATATTGATTTTAAAAAAAGCACAAAAAGAGGACAAGACTGTGTGCTTATGTAAGCCTATGTTCAGATAATGATTCCAGGGTGTGCATGCTTTCCCTGGTGCTGTCTGGTTGATTCATCAAAGTAGTCAGGCTGCCAAAACACTTCTCTCCTTGGTTTAAGCTGTGATGCTTTAGCCAAAAATTGTTGAGTTAAGGAAGGACATGCTTCCTTTTTCTATTTGGATTGGATTCTGATACAAGAGAAATGTCAACTTGTTAGACTTAATTACGATGAAACTTAGAATAAATTATGAAGCTGTCTGTATCTCTGTAAGTGCTTCAAATGTTAACGTCTGAAGCTATTATTAGTTTTTTTGAGAATGACTGCTCCTTTTATGGTTCTTTTTTGTGCCAAAACTGAAAAATAACATGTCTTTTATATGGAAAGAAACATTAACAGTCAATATTTAAGGGTTTTGATGGTTTATATTTGCCATTTACTGCCTTTTCAGAAGCTGGGATTGAAGAGGCAGTAGTTCGGACTGCTGTTAAGTCTATTCCAGAAATACTTTTACGTTCTCACCTACTGCCAGAAGTACTGATAGCCTCAGCTTTAATCCATGATTTGAGAATCAGTGAATCCTGATTCAATGGAGTGTGGGTAGTAGTTATTTTGTAGTTTACCCTTCTAATTTTTTAAATGGATACTCTTTTCTTGTGTGTGTGTGTGTATGTGTCTTTAAAAGCTTTTAAAAGCTTTTTAATAGTAATTTTCTGCCATGGGAAGAAGCCTGCCAAGGTCTGTACACTTAAACCTCGAATCTTGTTTTAATGGTTTAATATTATAGTACAGAATCATATTAATGCTTTTGCTTTCTCAGCCCACTTATTTCATTAACTAATACAACAGAGACATAGACACATGTTTTTATTTTCTCCATGTCCTAACTCATTTGTGAGCCAAACTGAGTTAGGATGTGGGAACCCCTCCTCCTTGTGCAGTGCAAGGGATGGAGAAATAGCTGCTATGCAGTATGCTCCTCTGCTCAAATTGTAATATACATAGTTCAGGGAGATTGAAGACAGCTGTGGATATGTCCACTGAAGAGATAGTTAAAATAACTTTGTTCTTAGTTTGTAACTGTAAGTTAGAAACCATGGTTTCTATAGTTGGGTGTTTTGGGTGTTTGCAGGTTCTTTTAGCTGTGGAGTTTTTGGGGGTGGGGGTGGGGGGTGGGGGGGAAGTGAGTTGAATCACTGGATTACAATAGTCAATATCTGTTTCTTGCTTTTTAAAAAAAAAGTATTTTCAGTCATTATAGAAGACCCTCAGTTAATTTAGGATTATTGCAAAAAGCAATAGGAGACAATTTCAAAATTAGCACTACACTGCTTAAAAAAACCTTTAAAATTATGAATTCTAGAAAAGTCATAGGTTGGGAGAGACCTTAGATTGATGTTATGCAGAGCCCTGTTAAGCAGTCTAGAATGTTTCTAGTGAGGGAGATTCCTACACTTCTCTGGGCAACCTATTCCAATGGTTAGTTTGTTTCATGGTGAAGACTTTTTTTCTTACATCCAGACAGAATTTCCCTGGAAGGAAATTGTGCCTGTTGCATCTTGTCCTGTCACCATGTGTCCTTGTGAAGAGAGTATTTCCATCTTCTCTATAACTGCCTTTTAGGCATTGGAAGACTCTGATTACATCTCTCCTGAATCTTCTTTAGGCTGAATAAACCAAATTCCTTCAAACTTTCTTCATCTGTCAAGTTCTCCAACCATCTAATCATCTTGGTAACTCTCTGCTGGACCCTTTTTTATTCTTCAATGACCATTTTGAACTGGGGGGACCAAAGCTCTATACAGTATTCCAAGCGTAGACTGACAAGGGCCCAGCAGGATGTAAGAATCCCATTCCATGATCTGCTGGCTGTACTCTTAATGATGCAGCTCAGGATACAGTTTGCCTTCTTCACTGCAAGGATGCACTTCTGATTCATGTTCAAATCCAGTTTATTTACTGTTTAACCACTATTGTATTTCAGCCTAAGCTGATGGATTGTTTTGTTCCTATTACATTTCAACCTTGTTTCAGGAAGAATCTTCTTACTCTTTTTTTTTTTCTATGTGAGCGCAAGGGAATACTCATTTTGTGGTGACTGCTCCTACTCTGCACTTTGCAGTTTAATAGGAGCTTGAGTCATGCCTGAAATGTTTTTTGGTTGTGGATCCACCAGGGTGTTCCCCTACCATCTTTTTTCCCCCTCTTTGTCATGGCTGTAGAATGGACTACAGAATTTGGTATGTTTGATTATGTAAAATGTTATATTCTTATGCTTTGTCTCTAGAAAAGTCTTACAAATTTTTAACTCTGTTTTTTATTCCTGGTTGGAAAGCGTCTTCCACAGATCTTTTTATGACAACAGCCTGTTGCTTAAGTCCTTTTGTTAGAATTGCCTTTTTTTAAAAAAATCTCTCCCAAATACTAGAGGTAACTTCACTCCCATCCTACGTATTAAACATTAATAGACAAGGACTGATAAATCTCCTTCTAGTTCACCTGTCTCTAGAAAGGCTTATTCCTTATTTGACAATTTATCTGAAAGTATGTCTTTCAATTGCTTTAATACTTTGTGGTCTGAGATGGCTTGAAGAAAAATCCGGATTAGATTCTAGCAGAATTCTCTTAATAGAGCCAATTACATAATAAAAACAGTAACAAAGAACAAATTATGTCAGAGATTTTAGACTGATGTTCTGTTTATCGTCAGTTCTTTGAGAAATAAGAGCTTAATGCAAGATTGATTTCATTATACTGACCAAGCTTTTTCAAAAAAACACAAATAGTTAAAAGCATTTGGGAAATAAAATTGTGCTGTATTTAAATGTGCCAGTTATGTGCTCAAAGCCCTACATAAAAAATTAAATTTTCAGTTTAAATGACAATCTGTCCAGTTTCTAGACTTGCTTTTAGTGTCTGACCAATATTATACTTTTTCAGTCTGAGAGGTAATAATAATTCATAATGCTCAGAGCAATTGGAAACAGAAACCAGTCCCTTTTAATTGTTTCCTTCCGTTGTATTTAATTCAGCTTCTCTGGATACATTAAGATTCTTGGATGATGGGTTTGTTTTCTACTTGTTGTCTTAATAATAAAAGCTGGACCCTACAGGTAGATGTAGAAAAATAGGGTATTCCAAGTTATTTTTGAGAACCAACCAAACTTGCAGGTGAACTTTTTTAACTGGCCCTTTTTTCCAATGTTTATATTCAAAATTCAACATTCTATGGATGCTACTAATATTTAAAGTGATATTTTTAGTTTATACAACTATGTTTAAGGGAAGATGACTTTCTCTTGTTTTAGTTTCATTTACCATTTTCAGCACAACTTTATCCTGTTTTTCTTGCTCACATGTTGGGGTGAGGGAATATACTTATAAAACTATGAAAAATGTCTCTAGATTTTGGAGGTGAGCATTCCTCCTGGTTTTTAAATCGTGAAGAGTTCTGTCTTCAGCCCCAGTTGTTCTATAGGTCTATTTTCTAGCTCATCCAGACTTTTGATACCTTGCAATTTCTTTCTTCATATATTCTGAGCACAAGTCTTCCTTCTTCATCCACAGGGTCAAACCTCAGCTGTAGGTTCTGGTGATCTCATACACATCACTGTAGCATCCTATTTTCTAATTCTGATGAATGCATTCTTGCCTGTTGATGTCCATCTTGACTGTTGCAAAGATCGCTGTTGCAGCTCATTGCTTTAACAGTATTGCATTGTTTGCTTCTCCTTTCTCTGTGCTCTCTCATTTCAATGTAAGCTATTGTTCTCACTTTGAAGACTGTGTACCCTTCCATCCCTCTTTCAGTACTGAGATCTCATCTGTGCTTCAGTGATGCTGGTGTTCAGTCTCAAACTCTTAAATTTTCAAATAAATATTGCTGTGCTTCCTCTGAAATGTGCTCCCAGGAGCAAGCTGGGAGAGAAAAAAGACATTGTAAGCTCTGTGAGGCAAGGTACTATTAAACTTTATTTTATTTGTACAGTGACTGACTTTATTTTATTTGTACTGGTGACTGACTTTAATGGACTCTTGGTTTATAGTAAATAGAGCATCTTCTGCAATAATACCAATTCAGCAGGTACTTGTTGAAACTATATCCAGCGTTAAGTCACTAGATTGGAAACGTGTGTGTTAGAAACTGTTAATCAGATTCGGCAATGCTTCAGCATTCCTCCTTACTTTAATAAGGAATGTCATATCTATGCTTGTAGTCCTGAGACTTAAAGCTACTGAAGAGCATTAGCAAATTTTTAACTAGTACAATTTTTTTTTTTCTTAATAGTTTGGCTCGATGCATACATGTATGTCTGAGCAGATCTGTGTTTAACTTAACTGTGACAATGCCAATGTACATCTTTCTCCTCCCCTTCCCACATCACTTGGCCATCCTGGGGAAGGAGGGAGAATATTTCAGCCAAGGGGTGAAAACCAGGACCAAGTTTTTTCTCCCTCAGTAGATTGTGTAGCAAAGGAAACATGGTCATTCATAGTTGATTTTTATAACTAGCTTGCCACAGATGACTGTGACAAGAAAAAGCCCCTCTCCTTACCTTTATCCATCTTACTGATACAGCTGTGATCCAAGGCATTACTGGTTACAGGGTAGGGGGAAAGAACTTTTTGAAAAGTAACTTTGTAAATAGACACAAATAGGAATTTATTTGCTTTAACAATCTGATATTTTTTCCCTTTTTTTCATGGAATCATAGAATCATTTACGTTGGAAAAGACCTTTAAGATCATCGAGTCTAACCGTTAACCTAACACTGCCAAGTCCACCACTAAACCACGTCCCTAAGCACCACATCTACACGTCTTTTAAATACCTCCAGGGATGGTGACTCAACCACTTCCCTGGGCAGCCTGTTCCAATGCTTGATAACCCTTTTGGTGAAGAAATTTTTCCTAATATCCAATCTAAACCTCCCCTGGCACAACTTGAGGCCGTTTCCTCTTGTCCTATCGCTTGTTAATTGGGAGAAGAGACTGACACCCACCTCGCTACAACCTCCTTTCAGGTAGTTGTAGAGAGCGATAAGGTCTCCCCTCAGCCTCCTTTTCTCCAGGCTAAACCCCAGTTCCCCTTCACCAGCTTCGTTGCCCACACGTTCCAGCACCTCAATGTCTTTCTTGTAGCAAGGGGCCCAAAAATGAATACAGTATTCGAGGTGCGGCCTCACCAGTGCTGAGTACAGGGGGAGAATCACTTCCCTAGTCCTGCTGGCCACATTATTTCTGCTACAAAAAGCCTTGTACTGTGTGTTGCATTTGTTTGCCTAATTTAAGTAACATTGAAAAAGTTTTAACCAAGCATTAATTTAAATCCAATTTCCTGTCTCTCTCGAGGAGAAAGGAGGGAGAGCTTCATTTTTTCTCTTTTGCTTTTAAATTTTCCCACCCCTGTGGCTTGAGGAAGCTGTGTGAAGAACTTGTTCCCACAGACTGGGGGTCTCCAACAATGACATTTCCGTTTGCAAGCAGGCAGCAGGACGGCAGGCGAGGCTCGGACCACTGCCTTGGGCATTGTGAGCCTGAGCACGTACGCTTACGTCACCGGAGTCTGAACCTGCATTTGGTGGACTTTGTATAAAAAGTGCTAAAGCTGAGCAGGAAATAGAGATTTCCCTCACATTCTTCTAGAAATTGCCTTTAGTTTTGTTTTTTTCCTCTGTTGGAGAGGATTGCAGTTGTTTTCCATTTGTAATCCAAATCATTGGTTTGACAAGAAATACAACTGCCTTCATTCCCAGCCTGCGTGGCACAGTAACACTGATTCCGGGTGGATTTTTCTGCATTAGGAATGACAAGTTTTAGTGTCTTGTCAAAGACAGGTGATGACTATTAAACTGCTGTCAGGTGAAAGGTTGACTTGTGTGATTGCATTTCTGCAATTCTGTGACCGGAGGTTATAGTTACTGCTACATTAAAATTTTAAGAACTAAGTAGGGGAGCTGGTTAGCTTTTGCTTAAGCCCAGTTAAGTGAGTTAGATATTAAAGATATTTATATTTCTCCATAAAGGTCTAAAAGATAAATTGTGAGTTGTTGTTACTGGTGTTTCTTAATTAAAGTTTAAACTGACTGCTATCCACTTAGCCTCTTTACCATTGTTTGACTGCCAACAGCCAAGTATACAGTAATTTAAAAGGTCACTGAGGCATCTTGTTCATAACTCTTTTGGACTGGGCTGACTCTTTTTACGATAATACATACAGTCTCAGGAGATGCATTTACCAGTGCCACTAAGTTTCCTACTGGAACTAAAAGATCAAGAGTGCAAGACTGCATTTTTCAATTCCAATCCCAATCCCAAAGATAATGGTTCCCTGCCACTGTCAGTGTTAAATCTGTTGGAACATCTTTTATTTCCAACTGAAACTTATTTTTTGTTTGTGATCTTGTTCACATAAGTTTCTGTATGGAAATGGTTTGTTCAGAAGAGAAAATACTTGTCCTCATCAGTTAGAAAGTTTGTCTGGATATTAATGCAGTAGAAGCAGAAAAGTAAAATCTTACATCAACAGAGATACTACCATATGGTCTGTTTCTGGGATTTTAGGCAGAAAGTCTAAGTCGTTTGCTTTTCTATCTTTGTGTGTACAGTTGTACTAAATCTATACGCTTACTCTCTCTAGCACATTTTATACCTTTTAACACACACATTTTGCACTTTTGGGGGGGGGGGAGGAGGAACTTAATATTACCTTGAATTAATATACAAGATAACTGACTTTCTTATCACTAAATTTTTTTGTTGTTCTCTACAGTAGTGGATTTTGGTTTCTTACCACAGAACTTTAGTATTAGGCTGTTCACTTTCTCTGCCGATTTCTTCAAAGGTATTTAAAAACAAACAAACAAACAAAAAACAAACACAAAAAAACCAAACCAAACCAACCAAACAAAAAAAACAAACACAAAAAAACCCCACAAGTGTTGGTGGATTGGGAGAACTAATACTTGTTAGATTATGATTTTAATATTGTTTGTATTTTTTTTCCTTCGAGAATATCGACATAACAAACTTCAGCAGTAGCTGGAATGATGGCTTGGCTTTCTGTGCAGTCCTCCATACTTACCTCCCAGCCCATATTCCCTATCAAGAACTAAACAGCCAGGACAAGGTACGACATTAAAAATCCCATTCCTGGGACTGCAAGAATATGCATTAATAAAGAAGAATGAACAAATTTGAGTTCTAAAAAAAACCAGTATTACTAGGAATAATAATTGAAACACTTCAAACTACCTTGCTGCTATTCTTATTATAACCTTTTAATATTATGAGATCATTGGGTTAAATGGAACTTTGGAACAGATTTAAGAAAAAAAAATAACAGAAGGTCATAAATTTAAGCCTGAGGCATTTTCTTTAACGCAAACTGTTGGGAAGTGTTTTCAGTTTGCTTTTTGGAAGCAAGGAGTGTTTAAGCTTGAAGATTTTAAATCCATCAACTTTGTATCTTGACATGTTTTGTTCATCTCTTTCAATATCACAAGGATGTTGTTTCATCCTACTTTCTCATACTGATAAGTGACTATGATACTCTTCTCAAGTGATATGTATCAAATAAAGGTAAACTAGAAGATGTCAAGACTGCAGAGTAGTCTGTATGTATTCTAGTGTGCTATAGTTAATACCTACTGATGTGTTATCTGGAGATGTATTCTTCATGATAATTCCTAAAAAGATATAAGAATATTTCATTAACACATGAAGATATTTTTTTTATTTATGCTTTTTAAAGAATAAATAATTTGTTCTTTAGCATTTTATAACTCAGTCATTCTTCACTGACAATGATTTTTCAGCATTATCTTCTGAATGAGGAATTAATAAAAACTTTATAGAAAGTTTTGGATGATATTAGGACATGTTCATTCCTATGGCTCTTTTTAAATTACTATGATCAAATTATAGACTCCATTTGAAGCAAAAGTAGCAGCATTACTATGAACATTCTTAACACCACTTTATTATGTTTGAAGTAGTATTTCCTTGGATTCTAACATGTTTTCATATCTCATGCAGCGAAGAAATTTCACTTTGGCTTTTCAGGCAGCTGAAAGTGTTGGCATCAAATCTACTCTGGTAAGTTTTAAATGCATACTGAATGAATTATGTCCCATTTATAAAAATCAAATTATTCTATTTTGTACTTTTGAAAGATTTTGGTGCTTTATACTTAAAAATAGCAGCAGATGAGCTCAGCTAGAGGTTATTGCCCCTGTATCATACTTGACTGAAAAACATAAAAGATACTCCCTACCTCAGTGGCTTTGTTTAATAAACCCACTGTCGTCAATAACATAAGCTTACGTGTTTTTTGCATTAAATAGTGACTGAGATACAGGCCTGTACTCCAGCAGCTGCAGCAAAGGCAACAGCACGATAGCCTATAGCAGATAAACTCTTAAGCTATAAAAGGAAGGTTCACCAAAACTCATCTCTCAATATCATAAGAAATAATAATAAAGGCAATGGATTTATTTGAGAATAATTTGAGAAATAGTTATGTGATACAATCTTCAAGAATTCATTAATTCTCTCCTGTCTCTGACCTACTTTCAAATTATTTGGGTTTTTTTGGAATTCTGGAGGTACAAATCAAACCACGTAATTTGTTCTTTTGCTCAGTGTAATATGAGAGTCAAGATTTTAACTCGTAAGTTTAGACTTTTAATTTGTCATCACTGTAAATAATTGAAAGGTTTTTTCAATTATTGTTTATAATAAGCTGTCTTATACAAATTTTAGCTTAAAAGAATTAGTTTTCAATAGTATTGTATTTACTAGAAAAGGAAGATTTCTGAAGGTATGGAATTGGAAGTATCCCAAGCCCTTGTGAATAATCACACAAATTCAGCTAAAATTGCCAGCATCAGAAATGATACCTAAGTTACACTTTTGTAATCTAAATTCTAACAAAGCTGCCAGAGTTAGCAACTAATAATACAACAAAGTCAGACATTTTTAGAAATAACACTTTCCCTGATCCTTACCAGAGCCTTTACCCCCAGCATTGTATTTGCTGACAATAGCAGTGCAACTGTTGGGCTTTAGTACTTAGACTTTGTCATTGATTTGAAACGTGGAAGTTTCTTACCAACTGCTGATGTAAGAACTAGATTGTGGAAAATAACTGCAGTAATTCTTACATAATTCAACTTTAGTCTAAATGGTTGCTGTCTGTCCTTTCTTTTTGTAATGTACTTAATTACAGATACTCTAAAAAGAATTAAATCTTTTAAGTGCAAATTGTATCCATCTTAAGGATTTAGTGTCTGTTTACATACCTACATACGCAGTGTGTACGATGTGTATGTTTGTGGATTTTTTTCCTTGTCCATATTGCATGGGTGGAGGATTAAAAAGGGTGTGAAAACTACTGTATGTAAATAGTAGTGGTAATGTAAAGGGAAGTTATTTGTTCCCTGAATAAGAAGGTGTTCAGCTACTTTCATGTGGAGAATTAAAAAAAGTTACTTTCTCTTTTTTGAGTTCTGGAGGTTCCTGGACCCAAAGCTTACAAAATAGACCCTTAGAGTAAACAAAAATTATTAGAAACTACATCACTCTGTTTTCCTTTGTACATGTGCTGAAAAGGGTAGATCAGGCTTTGTTTACCCCGCTTATTCACTGACAATCTGTTATACTGTTACTATGAAGTATGTGTGAACTGGCCTATCAGTTAGACATTGATCGCATGTCTCTTGAATATACCCAAATTGGTAGTAAACTTCCCTCTTCCTTGCCTCTTTACTCAAAAATATGTATAAAGTAATCTAAAGTTCAGTAGTCTACTGTAAAATGAGATTCAATTATTTATTGACKCTTGACTCTTACCCTGATATGAATTTTGAACTTTAGCTTCAATTAATATCTGGGCCTTGATTCTGTGACTCACAGTTCCTAGGTAGATTGCATTGACTTGCGAGGCTGGTGTAGGGGTATGTGAACACTAAAGTCTTGACTACTATACTAATTGTACTAAGTGGGGGACAACTCAAGTATGCACGGCATTAGACATTTCGATCTTAAGTCAACAAAATAACTATCTACAGATATGCTATTCATAGCTGTTTACATTTTGTAAGTAATACAAAGATGTATGGAAGAAAACAGAGCTTTCTTCATCAATACTTTAAATTGTGGAAACTTTACATATTTGCCATTGCTAGGAATTTGTAAAAACACTACCACATTATTCACAAGGTTATAATTCCTGATTTTGACTAATCTGTTTTCTGTGACAGGACATCAATGAAATGGTGCGAACTGAGCGTCCAGACTGGCAGAATGTCATGCTGTATGTTACAGCAATTTACAAATACTTTGAAACCTGAAACCCTAATAATTCAGCAGATCCATGGGATAGAACCAACATGAGCTATGAGATGGAAATGTTACTGAAATGCTAATCCCCATTTCACTGAAAACTGGCAACATTTGAGTCCCCTCAAACTTCAGGGATGCTATCCTGGATTGCCTCAGATTGCTTCAGCTACTAAGCCTGGAAACAACTGTTTAAAAGCAAGAACTTGTTGCCACAGTGCTTGGAATAACCCAAGTTATTAAACTATTCAGATTAATTATGTAGCCTAAAGAGCGTGGACTACTTATGTGCTGCCTTTCCAGCCAGACTTCCTGAAGCTTTCTTTCCTAGGAGAGTGAGATGAATGGATCCTCTAGCGTACAGGAAACTGAATGTACAGCTAGAGCTTTAAGAAGGAAAAGGATAACATGGCATCGTATTACTGACCTTTATGTAGCGTCCTCATACCACAGAGTCTGAATATTCCACCTACAGCATATGGCACCCCAATACAGTAGAGTTCTTAATGGTAATTTAGTTACTGCCTTTACAGCTATTTTCCCTCCTTTAAAATGTGCACAATATTCTAGGAAAACAAGCTTTTATTCTGTAACGATAAATTGAGTGGAAAAGTGCTCTCAATACCTCGAAAAATTTGGCACAGAAGAACTCTTCATTCTACAGCTTCATTATAAGCCTACCTCTGTCACAGTGATGTGGCTTCCAACTTCTATCTTACAGACTGTAAAGACTAGCACATACAGCTCCTGGTTTTCAGGGTATGCTGTACTTCAAGGAATCTGTCCAAATTCCCTGTGCTTCCATTATAACAGAAATTAATCAATAATCAACCCTTGTACAGCTTGTTCTTTCCCCTCTTCCTCCTTTGCCTGTATAGCACTCACAGCTACCCCAGGCTTTACTCTACAGCAATACGAGCATATGTCATGGATTTCTGTGGTAGAATTTTGGAACTGAGATAGCATTTCCTCTGCAGAGAAGATATTTTCAATAAGATGTAATAATGAAGTAGTTTGTCTCAAAATCCAGCTTTGCCATGTTTTCTGTGTGTTTTTCATTGACCTTGCACATCCTCATCTGACTGACAGAAGGTGAGACGTTCTCTGACAAGAACTATGGAGGAACTGATGTAATGTGTATACACCCAGTAGTCTTGAATATTGCGTGGAAATGACTCACTGTCACAAGGAAGGAATTGAGAAACTTTAGTCTGCTCAACTTCTATTTTCCTAAAATGTACCTGAATTCATGTAACAGCTGTTGGGCAAAAGAGTTCAAGTAAGTGCCTTAGCGATCATTGAATTGATACATCCTGGCACTTCAGGGCCTCGTGCAGAATGTTAATGGCTCAGAACAATTTCATATATCCATTTGTCATAAGCTGTTTGCTGTAATCTTGTTTGTCAAATCAAGGGAAGACTTCACTCTATCATTGCTTCTGCCTCTTATTTTTCTGAATACTTATCACCAGTTAAGCCACAGTTGAACATCTCTCATTAACATTAAGCAGAAGCCTACTTTAGAAGTGCGTTCTGTAACAACTGCTATTTATAAGTACATGCTCTTTCAACACAGTAACCCCGTTATAAAGAAAATGAATCTGCCATTCCTATGGTGCTCTTATGACTGTTAAGGACAGTTTGAATGTCATAGATGTTAACCCAGTGAATGCAACTGTGCTTGGCATCTGTGAAACTTCATCACAGTATAAAAGCACAAATTTAACTCAAAATTATTGCCAAATCCAAAAACCTATCATCTGAAGAACATAGCCCATGTGAAGAGTAATAATTCAGCACATCTCTAGCGGCTAGCATTATATAAAAATATACGCTTACACTGATGTGTGCCTGTGAGAATTACGAAAATTTGCAAAATAACTACTTAATCCATGATGAGGGCCTTTGGAGAAGTTTTCAGAGCAGCAGTGTCTCATACATTCTTACAGTTCTTTAGAACCCTAAAAGTAGCTAGATACCCTCAGATTATTAATTGGTGCATTTGAAGAGCCAACATAATCTAAAGACTGTTGCTGCAAGAGAGACTTCAAGTAAAAAATCTTCATTAACAGATTTTAATAAAAGTCTGAAATACCATTTCCTCTCCTGTATATTTCTTCAAAAATTTATGTTTACTTCATTTCTTCAAATAAGTTTCAATAAGAATAGTCCTATTGGAAATACACATTATTGCTGTCTCACATTCCATCTCTTACTACTAAATTCTAGTTTTTGCCAATTTGTGTTTAAAAAACTTTCTGTTCATCCTCTGAACAGACATCCTTATCTATGATTGTCTTATGCATTGCCTTAGATTTTAAGAAAATATTTTTCTAATGAAAAGGATAGCATTTCTTGGTCTAAATTCACTCATGACCTGTTTTGTTAAGGTAATTTGAGCTTTAAGCTGATTTTTTTCTGTCCAATGGTCAACTTCATTTACCTGGAATGTTGTATGAGTCCTTAACTGAAATAACACTAATAGTATAACCATTTGGAAAAGGGGAAATCACATTTTCCAGATACTTTCTGTTAAAAAGATGAGCTGCTAGTCTTCAGAGAGAGAGAGAAAAGTTATTAGTAATTATAAAAATGATCTTGTTTTGAACTTCAGAGCTCTGTAAACTTCTTCTTGGTGTGATCTGTCTGATAAACCTCTGCTGAATTCATATCTGTAAAGGAATATCGGGCTCCATGAAGAGTTTTTTTTATAATGTCTGAGCCAACATATAAGATGCTGCACAGCTGTCCAAGGGGAAGTAACGAAGCAATGGAAGATCTAAAACAAACATAATGCCCTGCTGCACTCTACAACATGTTTTTTCTGAAGGTTCAAACAGCACTAATTTTTCAAGAGGAAGAATAGCTGTAGCCCTTCTGGACATGGATGATCCTGTTCTGTTTGGTTCCTACTCATAGTTAATCCTGAAACAGCCTGGGGTTTTGTACATATGAAGTGCAAGTTTATGCTGATTTACTTTCCTTTCTTTTTAATCCAGAAAATATTTCTGAATGTACTAAAAAAAGGACAAATATTTTATCATCAATTTATATTATTACATTTTAATATGTGCCTTGCAAATGCCCTGATGGGTTACTCATTGCCAGCTGTAGGGGTGGGGTGGGCAACAGCTATATCATCTTCTGGATCCTGTTTACTGAAACACTTCCATAGATTAGAGAGGTCAGTTTAGAACCAGATGTGTATTCGGTTTGGTAGTTGTCGTCCTGATGCAAGATCATCAGCAGTGAACTGAATGAACAGTTGTGGGGTTTTCTTTACCAAAAAAGAAGGGATGGGAGGAAAAATTTAATTTTGGTTATTCAGGAAAATTCTGTCAGAGAAGTTTTGATAATAGAGTATCTAACAGAACTGAGGTAACTTCAGAATGGATTACACTTGATTTGGTTTTCAGTTGGTTTTGTTTGAGCCAGTTTGATTTGGTTGTCTTGTATATTTAAATAGAAACACTAATTTAGTATCTCTGGTGTGAATCTCAGTGGCCCTCACAAATATATCTCATTCTCATGCCTCTGAGAAATTGTAAGTGAAATTTTCCCTTTTAAATTTGTGTTTGTGCATAGGTTACCCAGAATATAGTATTTAATCACAGCATATTCTGATGTAAAAGTAAATTTTTGTCTCTTTTGCATAAAATATATTCCTCAAGTTACATGTAGCATTTTTGATAATTTTTTGTCTGCAGTTTTGTAAAATATTTCCACTGTTTGTGTTTTTCTGTAAAGTCCATCATAATGCTTTAGGGGCCCCTTAATTTGCCAGAGCTAAATGAACTCAGCTTTGATGTATTGGTGTAAACTCATATTAATACCACTGGCAGCAGTCATACTCTGGTTTTACATGCATAAGGAGAAATAAATTTGTCCCTGGCTCTAATGATGCAGTATAGTGGTTTAAACTGCTGAGGATCTGCCTTAAGAATTTTGTAGCTGTGACAAAAAATTCTCATTGGCATCTCATTTCTGTTAATGATCTCAATGTTAAGTTCTTACCTATTTTTTCACCCTGATTCAACACTTCAGACATTTGGATTCTGTTGCATCTTTTGCATCACCAGAAAATTACTTTTACTCAATTCTCTCTATTTCTGTACAGTTTTGGCCCAGGGTACAAATTTTATTATAGCCTAGTTTTAAACAAGATTATTTGGGAAGTTGGAAATATGGAGAACTTCTGGGTGTTTTTCTTGCTTTCTGTGTTTTGCTTGTGACTGGTTTGGGAATGCTGTCTGGTTTTCAGGTGATATGTGACGATATCTTCCAAAGCTGCCCCCTCTGGATGGCTGGCGTGAAGCTATGCATAGGCTAAAGTTAAGCCTTTTAAAACTGTGTTCATGTGACGCATGTGGTGACTTCACTTCTTATTTGGCTCTTGCAACTAATACAGTCACAGCTTAACTGCAGGCTGCATCGAGCAGGAGCTATTAAGGGGCAGAATTCTTCTGTGAAGGAATCCAGTTGTACACCTTTACACTATTTTTTGCCTACTGTGAGTAATACTCTTGCTGAGGTGGCCTAAGAAAGAGGATTTTAAAATAGTGGTGTTCATTTACAGACTGATTTAACTACATAGTTTGTGGTCCTTCCCTTGACTTGGTAAATATTTATTTCTGTTTTATTTTTATGTTCTGCCAAGCTCTATTTCCGCAATTCCTTTCTTTAAGCTAGCATAAGTGTATGAATACTCAGTAATATTAACCAGTTTGAGAAATGATTTGGTGAAAAGTAGTATTAAAGTGTAGTCATCATCCACAAGTTCTGGACATGCCACCATGCTTTCCCAAGTTAGTGTGTGTTGATTGGCAAAACGTGTTAGAGCTGCTTAACTCTCCCACGACTTCTGTATCTCCCATATAGCCTACATCACCCCAGGGTGTCCATTAGGTGTTCTTGCCCCCAAATTATCAACTCCTTAAATGAGTTAAGGGTTCATAGACATCTCTTAATATATTTAATTGTCCCTATTTCGAAAGGTATCTCTAATAGTGTTTTTGCTTTCAAAGGGGAGTGGCTGGATGGGTTTTAAATTACTGTGTGGCTTGCTGAGCATTCCCAGTCCTTCATTCATCTAAGTTTTTTCTGTTGTATTCCCTATGATTTCAGTATCAGTGTTGTAGTACACTTTGTAATTGTCAAAGCCAAGATGTTAAGTGTCTGGAATACGTAGCAAGTATGCTTTTGATAATTAATGCTAAATAACTTCAAAGATCAAGGTTTGTACAGTTCTAATTTCTGTTAGAGTGTTGTATACGGGTGTCTTTTTTTCCTTATGTATTTGCGCTTGCCAGTTTTTGGGATGCAACACCCTTGAACTCAGTTTGACACGGCCACTATCCTAGCCTCCATAAATTAACTCATTCTGCAATAATAGGATTATGTCCTCACACTGAAACTTAAGTAAAACCTATGAATACCAGATTACTTCCTTCCAGCTGACACTTACCTTTTACTTGGAATATTCCTTACCCTTAGGCCCCTGTCTGCCACAGAGTTGCACATAAAGTTCCCATAAGTTCCAGCAGGGCTTGTGGATGCAAAATGGTAGGGTAAACTTTTGGCAGAATATTACGGCAGCCTGATGCAATTAAGCTGGTTTCATTTTAATCCCCTATTTTCAGGGGGTTTCAGTTTAGCCAAAATCACTTACTCAAAGCTGAAAAGTGGCACGTTTGTTCTCCACTGGGAAGTATGCTTCTGTTTAATAATATTTTTATGAGATTGTATTTATGGAAACTGAAAGAAAAATGTCATTAAGCTAGTTTTGTTGCACTTTTCTAAGGCTTTTGTATTTTGCATAGAGTTCTAGAATATGAACAAGTTGTTTGGGGAAGTCAAGGCTTAAAACTTACTGTGCCCCAGCATAGCAACGTATTATGTGCATTTTCATTCTAGTGATATATGTATTATTTTAATGGCATGTAACTAGTGTATTTATATGGTAGTTAGGAAGCCCAGTGGACATTTCCTGCTGCAGAGGAGCCATTGGCAGTCCTGGTTCCACAGTTCATGAACTGACCTGTTTTGACAGTAGACTGCATTTGCAATAATGGAATAGTCAATTTTTGTTTCTGAACTCTGTATCAACAAATGGGGAGAAAGAGGCTCTTCTTTTTTTGTTCCATTGTTGAAATTTCTCTGGAGGCTTTTACTGGTTTCCAGTTATTGCATATGTTCAATTAGGATAATTACTTGGGAATCAGTTCAGTGAAGAGGGCACAAGTACACGTAACATACTCAAGTAATTAATCTTTGTAACTTACAACATTTCAGTTTGTTAGAAACTTTTGGTTTTGCATATATTGTAAGGTCAATTTTACTATTTTTAAGTAGCACTTTTATACATATCTGAAGGGTTTTTTTGAACAGAAATGTTTTTTCTGTATGTTATCTAATGGAAAGAAAGTATAACACTACTAAACAAAGCGTAGACTAGTTAGCCTCCAGACTGTAAGTTCACTTTAGGTCAGTAATGATCAAGAGTTGTTCAATGTGTATGAAATAAATCAGTGATCCCATTTAATATTGGACAACTCTCTAGATCAAAGTCAGAAGGGCATTAATTGGTACCCTCCAACTCTTGGATGAGGGTACTTTCAGTTCAGTGATGAATTTTGGACTTCATGAAAGAACAGAATTTTATTGATGTCTCAGTCTAACTTCACAGCACTGTATTGGATAAGGACTAACCTTGTTTGAGATGACACTGCAGCCAGTACTAGTATCTCCTAAATAAGCTTATTTCCCATGGCCTTTAAAGATGATGTAAAAAACAGTGATTCTTAAAAGCTCTTCTCATCCATCCAGCTTTTCTGATTTGTAATGGTTTTATACTCCCTTGAAACACAACTGACCTAACAGTACATGTATGGGTTTAGTAATTCTTGTTCTAGACAACAAGCACTTTTCTCTTTTCCAGAACACTTTCAAATGTTTTACACGCACACATTGACATATATAGACATTTTACATATATAGAGAGGTTTTACATAAATGTATATATGTACATATATATACACACACATATATACATGTGTGTATACATATATGTACATATGCAGGCTTTTAATAAAAGTGAACATGTTTCAAGAAGTGCTTGCGTCTTGAATACTTAGGGTGGTGTATTAGCATATACATTTAAAAGGTAAGGAGGAAAAAATTTTGTTTGCTTCTGGTTAGAGCTGAGAAATACAGGTTTGAGGAAAATTTGGAAGTATGTTCAAATTGTATTTCACCCTCTTTCTGGTTTGAAAGGCACAAGCCATTAATCATTGGAACTTAAAAGGTCAGCAAGCATATTTTAAGCTAAACCTTTTGGAGGACCAATATGCTTTTAGTTTGCAAGGACCACTAAAGATCTGGGCATTTGCTTTCTCCATAATGTATTCTGTATGAGTATTTAGTATGTATGCCTTCAATTTGCCAATGTTGCCATGTTTTCTTCTTAATTATTCATGAAATAAAGATTGCAAATAGCAAAATATGTGTTTATGTTTTCTTGAGTGAAGCTGCTACAAAAGGGAATATTTTAATGCT
This sequence comes from Phoebastria nigripes, assembly GCA_035582835.1. Taxonomy (NCBI): domain Eukaryota; kingdom Metazoa; phylum Chordata; class Aves; order Procellariiformes; family Diomedeidae; genus Phoebastria; species Phoebastria nigripes. The sequence goes on along the minus strand of JAYKAV010002464.1, from coordinate 708,562 downwards.
ATTTGTGGCACCGTGGTTTTTCAGGAGTAAATGTTACAGGAAGTAGTTTGTGGCAGTTTATAGACTATAGATGAGAAGTGCATGCGAATGATTTGCATTCACATAACCTCATGATTTTTTGGAAGTCATGTCTCTCTTGGTATACCAGCATACTTTACAGTATCTACCCCCAAAGGGTTTTAAATGGTAAGATGATGAATACCCTAGATAAGAGGTACGTATTTAAGGCATCTGCTTAGCCTGTATTGTCCTAGTCTTGAATATGAGTAACAGAGAAGGGAATTGCAGAGAATATGTTCAATTTAGGCAACTTCTGTAACACATTGCAGGATTAGAATTATGTAAATGTTACTTAACCCAACCCAAGTTAGGCAATGCATGCGTGTGTGCTCGCTCGCTCCCTCTCTCTCTCTAAAGGAATTGGGCTGGGGAGGGATTGGGGATTATCTCTGTAACAGTTCAGAGTATTTAAAGCAGATGCCTAAAAATAAAATTTCCAGGTGAAAATAAAGACTAGAACACCTTAAATCTGATTTGTTCTCAGTCATTCTGGATGGTAACAGTTTTCAAATGCTGTTTTAGAGCTTTAATTTCAAGTGCTCTGGAATAAATTGGATCTAGAGGTTTGGATTGAGCTCTTATTTATTTCAAATGTTGTTCTTAAATGCACTGACTAGTATAGGTATTTTAATTCTACCTATCTATTACACAATTTTTTGAGATTTTGTGTGGTGGTTTCTGACTGTTCAGCAATCCAGAAAAGTCTTTGTCTCAGTAATGTTATACTGCAAGAAAATGTCTTGCTTCTCCTTTCTTGAGGTGAAATATTCTCCCTGAAGTTTGAGTGGTTTAAGAAAACTCTTCTTAGTTCTCAAAATGGATTCATATCCTGTTTTTAAGCATGGATCTTCAGTTTTCATACTTCTTTTAAAAATAAATGTTTTTAAAGTGTAGTGTAGTAAACTTATGTCAGAAAATAGATGTTCTTCTTTTCTGTAGCAAGTGTGTGACAGCATTGTAGAAGTGACTTGTACGCCTGCAATTGGCAATCTGAAGGTCAAGACAGAAGCAGCGAGCCGGACACAGGTCAGGCCTGAGGTATGCTAAAACAGTGGTGTCTGCACAGTCTGTAGAGCTGCAACTTTTCTTTCCCATATCCACTGAAATAATATTCCCTAACCAAATTTTTTTCATGGATTGTCTTCCAAGCTGTCACTAGAGAATTTTCTTAAAAATGTGAAACTAGCTCCATAAGAGTGTTTAAGTTGAATATAATAAAATCAGTTAAATAACTTTGAAGGTCTTACTGTAATGAAAAACTGCAGCTATATGGAATAGTAAAATAAAAACCTCAGAAGCAACAGCAATATAATATTCCATTGTATTAAATCACAAAAGCTTATATTGGAGTCATGGTTGTTCTGCAGTTAAATTCTGTATAGGAACTAGGTTAGCATTACAGAACTTTCAGCTAAAATTCTTATCATAAAGGGTTTCACAATTGCTTTGATCAACAGAAGAGACTTGCATTATATCATGTATGTTGCCAAGAGCTATGTGTAGTTCCACAAAGTGCATAGACAAGAGGGGCTCATAAAGATGTAAGTTCTTCCCACACAAAATTCTTTTAAAATGGAGACACTAACTTATCATAAAAAGTTAACTCCCTTCTCCAGATGGGAAGTTATTAATAGCCAGCAGCTACTGTTAAGACTTTTTTTTTTTTTTTTTTTTTTTT
>JAYKAV010002464.1:636459-700202 GCA_035582835.1 Phoebastria nigripes | reverse complement strand
GCGGGGCGGGAGCGGGAGCGGGGCAGCCCCCGGCGGGCCGGCACCGCCACACGCCTCCCGGGCGCGGCCGGAGCGGTGCGGAGCGGAGCGGCGCCCCGAGGGCAGGTGGGTGATGCCGACGTCGCCGCGGCTGGGCTCCACGGTGAGGGGCGGGGGGTGCCCGGTGTGCAGCTCTCGGGGCGGAGGGGGACCTACCGGCTGGGGCGGGCTGCGGGTCTCGCCCTGCTGCCTCCTCCCGCCCGGGCTGTGCGGGCGGCCCCAGCACCCCGCTGGTGCATCCCGAGCCCGGCGGTCGCCGGTCCTGGGAGCCGCTGTGGCTCAACTTCCCTCGCGTCCTTCGCGGTGTTCGCGACAGCCCTGGTCCCTCTCCAGCCTCTCCCGCGAGTTTTAAAGGTGGCCGCCCGCTGCCCTCTCGGTGCTGCCTAACCCCCTGCCCCAAGACGGGGCCATTTTAATTTGCCACCACTTACCCTGCCCCGGCTCAGATGGTTTTTCCACCGTGGAGCCGGTGCTCTTCACACCGTTCTGATTCCCAACTGTCAGTCCCCCGACACACCCCCACACTCTGAGATGTTTGCTCCACGGATCTTCCTTCAAACATCAAGTGTTGGACTTTGCCCCCCTGCACCCAGCCCTCCTTCTAGCCCTTCAGCTGATATTTGTGCTTGTGCTTAATCATAAAATAGTGATTCCACAGGAGCACCCTGCATCCTGTAAACTTCTCTGTAGTGTTTAACAAAGGAGATTTCCATGCACTTTGCGATCACGCTAAGGGAAAAAGGGCAGGGACTGAATAGATGGCACTAAACCTGTGTGCAATCTTATCCCATTCCTTGCCCCCAAGGCCAAAAGCCCCTACCCTGCCTCATCTGTGTCAAGCGACTGAAACAGTTTTTCGGCGGTGTCCCTTCTGCTGTGCCTGGGGGCTCTCTAAGCCTTGGTACCCAGCAAGTATGTTAGTGGAGCTGCCAGTCACAGAGGGGCCTAGTATCTCTGTGCTGAGGGGAGAGGGCAGATGAAGGAAAGGGGAAGAGGCTGCAAGGTGCTGGTTGTCTCCAGAGCTGTTGGGAGGATGTGTGAGAAGGCTTTTTTCCCTGGTGGACAGGGCTCCGGGGCCCTGCCGGGGTGAACTGCCCGCATGGAGGTGCAGGCAGCCCGTCCTGGAAGAGCACATTGAGCAGCAGATGCGTTCCTGCTGTGTATGTGCTGGTGTGTGGTGCCCTCAAAAGGGATGCTCGTGGGAGGAGATTTTTCTGCATGGTCGTTTGTGTGGTCTAAGAGTCAGCCAGAAGCACCGCAGTTGCTTTAATGCTCTTTTATGTCCTGGTGCAGTATGAGCTTGAGGTAAGTTTCGAGTGCAGAGGTATTGCAGGCTTTGCTGTAGCTTGAAAGTAGTAAAGGTGGTCGAGCACCCTCTTCAAACCTGCCTTGGGCAGAGGGCCCATAGAGGAGACAGGAAGGGTTAACTTAAAGAGAACAGCATGACTCACATAGTAAATAGCAGTTAATAGAATTGCCGTAACTACTTAAAATTATTTTCCTAAGCAGATGGTTAACTGTTAGATAACTCGATCTTTGGATGTATTTGTTTTCAGGTTTCTTATCAGGCTCGTAAGTCTCAGACCTATGTAACTCAAGAACTGTAGTAATTGATAAATTCATTCTTCTGCATGAGAGAAACTCTTAACAGAGAAAGCATGGCCAGCTCCTGCTGTTAGAGAGACACCCCCCAGAGCATGTTGCCCAAGTGAAGTACAAAAAGATTAGATAAAGTGACCAGTGAGGATGTAAGAAGTATTTCAATTGAATTAGATCTGTGGAAGAAATACCTTATTTCAAGTCTCAATAAAAAAGTCAATATAAATGTCACATATCACAAAAATACTATGAAAATGAAATCCTGTCTAATGTGGCAAATGGATTAAATTCTGAATTAACCAGGAAAGCTATGAGCCTCTGAATTTGTAGAGAAAACAYGTAGGTACAAACTGCAAACATGTATGTGTGTATATAAAATAAAAATGACCTATTCTAGGGTGTGTGGGGCAAAAAAAAAAAAGGCAAACAGGTCTCCTTTTTAAATGCTGTTCAGGTGATAAGTTTGTAATTTACACATGTACATAATCTGTCTCTCCATCATCCTATGCCAGCCCAGTAATGATGTTTTAGCCTCTGTCCTTCTGTCAGTGGGTACAAAAGGCACTGAAGATCTGAGCTGAAAAGCCTCCTGCCAGGTCTCTCATGTTTGCATTTCTATTTTTGCTGATATTTTAATAGGGTATTTCCATAAGGGCTGCTGGCACTATTGTGTTTGGATGTAATCAACTTTTGAAAGCTATTCATCCTTTTTGTTTAATCTTCAATAATGGATTTTATGTAGAGCCATGTGGTTAAGCCCTCTTAAGAACTACTGGGAAAAGCTCAGTCCAGCAGGAGGTTTGGAGGGACTGTTTTGAATCTTCACTCTTCCTTTCAGTTGTGTTTCTCTGAAGGGTCTGGGCTGGCTGGCCGAGTACATCCCCTTCAGTCTTGAGCCTGGCAGCTTTTCCATCTGGTATAGAGGGAAAACCTCCCCCTTTACCACTTCCTTTCTGCCTGGGTGACTGATGGCTGTATGATTTCTTGTCTATACAGGATGTTTAAGGCTTCACAGATTTTCCACCAAAACACTTATTTCCACTATGCTTCAACTCTTTGCTTTGGTTTGACATTTCTGCCCACGTTTTTACACGTGAGATGGGACAAGGCATAGTGTGGCTGAACTCTCACTAAGAGTTCTGCACAGCTGAGAGTGAGGTGTTTTCCATCCAAAGGCTGTATTCAGCATCTTTTTTGGTGTCCTGCAAAGTTCGTCCTTGTCTTCAGCTTGAACAGATTTCAGCTCTTCTTGTTCATTCTCTCCATCTGATCTGGATGGTGAATAACTCTCTAGGTCCTTCTTTATTATGTGCTTTCCATCTGAAAATGGAGATGGGCTATTAAAACTTTCTTTTTTGTTGGAGTCTAAACTAAAAACCAAGAAATCTTGAGCTGTGTGTCAAGGAATCAGGGAGAATTCTCACAAGTCAATGGAGAGTTATTCCCTTTCATCAGGGTCTGGTATTTAGGACCAGAAGGCTTGGTTGCCTCATGGATCACCTTCAGGTTTTGCATCAGTGCACCTGAACAGCCTTGGCGAAGCTACTTGAACACAACAGCACCAGCTCCTTGCCTCGCTGCTCATTTTAAAAAGGCAGAGAAACTTGCCTACTTAATGAGATGCTCATGTAGCTGAATATTGAGGGTTGGTCTATTAGGGGTAAAGAACCGGCAGCATTCTGCCTTGGGAGGGCAAGAGGATCTGGGCAGATACACAGAAGGTGGTTTAACCTCTGAAGGCCTCAGTTTCCTCTATAGAATCGGAAGATGCCTCTCCCCTCACAAAGGTTGCATCTGTGTCAGGAATAATTATTGGTTGTATTGCACTTTTTTTTTTTTCCCCTGAAGTAAATCTCTGTAGATCAGAACGGACAGATGGCACATACAACACTCAATTATGGAAAATATCCTCAGGAGGTACTTCGAGGTCATCTAATCCATGCCTCTGCCCAAAGGCAGGATCAGCTATGCTTTTGCCATTCCTGACAGCTGTTTCTCCATCACGCTCCTAAAGACCTGCAGTGGAGACTCCTTACTTCCCTGGCATGCAGGGAACACCCTGATGTCCAGCTTCAATCTCCTTTGCTGTAGCTCATTCCTCATCCTGACCACAGTGGGCAACCCACAGAGGATCAGCAAAGGGTATTTAGAAGTGCTTTAGCAAATGCAGGTGTTTGGTAAATGTGAGTGAATAAAGGTGTGATCTCTTTCACTCCTCAACCTGAGTTCTGTAAGGAGAAAATCATACGAAACCTGGCTACCTTGTGCTTGGTATGGCTGGAGATCCGCAGTAGCATGGGAGGGATGGGGTAGGTAGGCTGTGGTGCAATTGCAAAGTTAGGATCAAGTTGTTTGGGTAAACACACAGCAATGAAGTTATGAAAAGAGCTGATGAGCCACTAAGTACTTAGGAGAGTTCAGAGAAAAGCCAAATGCAACAAGATGGCTTCTGTAAAAATTACGTGTTCAGGGTGATCACTGCTGTTAGGCAAAAGTGTTAACAGTGCTGGCATGTGTTTGAGTGCAAGCTTTGTCCCTTCCTGTTCAGGTGCCTGGGGCTTGATATGGGTGCTATAAACAGACATTTAGTGCTATGTGAGACATCCCAATGGGGCTGGCAGAGAAGAGAATAGGACCTAAGGGAGGCGCATGCCTTTCTAGAGTGACAGCAGAGAGGCTCAAGTGATAGCTTAGAGCACTTTAGACTTCACTATTCACTTATATTTAAGCAACTAACTCAAACCTTATCAGTTTAGTTTATGACTTGTTCTGGAGAAAGGATGCTTTTCATCATTGGGTCTGTTGGTTGGTTATTAAAATTACCAGGTAGCATAAAATGCAACGTATCTGATGCAAATGCCATTGTAGAAGATACACAAGAGCTGGAGTACTGGAGCCTCCTTGCCCACAAAGCAGCAGTAAATCTAGTGTCAGGAAGGCCACACTTGAAATGTATGTTTTGGGGCTCTTGCTGATGTTTTTTTGATTTTTGTTTTTTTGAAAAGTTACATATTTCAAACCCAAATAAAGTGAGTAATTTGTTACAACTACAAATGCAGCAGTGGAAGGCAGGGTTTGAAAAGAAATGACAGCTACAAGACAGATCGTATTTATTTTAGATGATAAGTCAGGGGTTGCATGCAGTAGGTTTATCACTATCTGACAGGTAACAAGATAAAGTCCAGGTGTTACATAGGGATGTGGAAAGACCTGAAACAGGAATAAAGAATACTTTACATAGCATTTTTAGGGAACATTTGCAAACAATGCATCTGAGACAATGGAGAAGTTAGCGGGGAGTGAAACTTCTTGTAGGGATGGTTTGAGCCAGAGGGAGGGAAAGGCATACAGAGGATGAGGGAATCTTCCTGTCCCTCTCCGATACAAGGAGAGGAAAGGGGGGTTTTCCTGAAGCTTTGGAGACGTGACGAATGACATGCTGGGCTCCCGTCTGTATGTTGATTAGCATTTGTGATTGCACTCAAATCCAGGGTGGAAGGCACTCAGGCATTCTCAGGAGGCCTCTAGTACTTGCAGATTGGGGCTGTTTTATCTGCTGGCTAGCCGAGATACAGCGTTCTCTGTCGCCCTGTCCCCTGTGTTCATCCCAGGCGACGCTCACAGGGACAGTTGTGGCTCCTTGTTCAGCAGCTCTTCAAGGAGGGCAGGAGAGGGATTGTTCACTGCTGGAGCCATTCAAAGCTCATCTGAACCCGAGCCAGCGTCAGCTGGGGGTCACGTCCGCGTATCTCCCTGGGCAGAGTCCCTCATGTGTTTGAGTGAGTAATGCTGTTCAATAGAGGGAAGTGTAATTTGGTCTCATTCTGCTCTTTTAATGCGTCCCATTGGGAGTGGTGAGGTTTGCACTATTTTCCCTGTTAGAAGTTTCTTTCCTCAATTAGTATTCAGACCTCATCAATTAGTATTCAGACCTCAGAGTCTCTCCCATTTTTCTCCTGGTTTTTCTTCTTTGGAGCTATTTTGTTTTGGTTTTAGTCTATGGTGTTCTCCTCTCACTTCTTGTCTCCCCTTTTACCCCCCCCCCCCCTTTTTTTTTTCTCTTACTAGGGGAGCATAAGTGTTTCTGCTCTCTTTGCCTGTTCTGTAATGTTGGCCTGTTACCCACATCCCCCTTCTTGTACTGGGAAAGTCCTCTACCAACTGACCCTCTACCAACTGACCTATCATTTTGGTTATTGAGGTTTCCCCAGAATAGGATTGTCAGATCCTGGTATGAATCAGTTGTTGAGGTTAAGGAGTTAAGGGAAGTAGGCTGTTAAATATCATATTCTGTGGTGTTAACAACTTTGGTATCGGTATGAGATCCATATACTTGGGCACAGACTGGGATTTTCCATAGGAAACATTTCCCAGGATAAAAGACAGCTAAGAGGTATGTGGCTCTTTAATATAATCTTCAGAAGAGCGGCACGTGATTGAAATTGATTTGAATAATTACAGTTTCCACATACGTCCGATCCACAGATCAGTGCCCAGGTTCAATGGGATGATGGAAAATAACATCAGACTGACTTGGGCTGGCACCAGCACCATTGCAGTTCCTGGACCATGTGTGGGGAAGCACGCTGACTTTTAAAAAGTTTTTTAAATGTTCTGCAGCCTGGATTTTTCGCAAAAAATGACCTGTGCTAATGGCTACTTAGCCAGGGATTCCTTAAAATACCCTGATTCCAAAAAGTGCTTCCCTCCCAGAAATCAGGCCTCTTTAGCTGGACCTGTTAAAACTGAGGCACCTAACTTTGTCAAGCACCTAAAACACGTTAATCTTTTGTTTTATGTCATCCTGTGTCTTGCTAAATGCTGATCCAAACTCTGCTTGACCATTATGATTCATTTAGGGTTATAACATGGGTAGACATAGAGGATTCTGGCAGATTCAACGTAGTTACATGATTCTTTCTCTCTGGTACAACTGTATGATGTCAGCTCTTGCAGGATATAGAAAGGTAAGAAGCTGTATTCATGGGCTGAAGACTGGAAAGGTGATTCATTGACAGTTTTTGTTGTCTCTCCTACCCCATTCCAAAAGAGAAATCTTCCTTTTCCTCCATGTAGCCAGAGTACAGCCTAGCTGTATGATTACAGTAGGCAAGAGATGGACACAGTCCACTTGGGAGAAACCATCCTAAAGTCTTGGGGATGTCTGTTCTGGGTGCCTCGCTGGGATCCATTTCTGCTTGACTGACATCTTTTGTATTTGGAGTCAAATGCCACAATCCCTAAGGAATTTGCCTTGGGAGTCTTTTTTGGTTTATCCTTGTTCAGCAAGGTGTGAGGATTGTGGTTGTCATGCATTTGAGAAATGATTGCAGGTTTCTTTACAGCTGGAGCTTTTTATGATCTCTTATTGTGCAGAAACTGTAAAATATCTTAAGTTTTCATAGGAGAAAAGGGCCGCTTCCCAAGCATGGTAGAGATGTCTGTATTGTAGTGGGGTACTTGCTGCTGCTCTCCTTGCCTTTCTGCTTCCTCTAAACAAGCACACTAACTCATAAACAGTTAGCAAGTCTGGTAAAATGTTTTCTAAAGTGATTTATGAATGGCTACTGGTTCTCCAGTGCAATGGTTTGATGCAGAAGGAGAGAAACTGATGACTAGAAATGTCATTTTCACCAGCAGTTGCATGCTCTCTCCACCCCAGAACATCAGCATCTCTGGCCCGAGCAGTCAGAGGAGGAAGCGGGCAGAGGTAGCAGGCTGTTACTTGTAAGCGGATGTGCTTTTACCACAGCACAAGGACTTAGGAAATGAAGGAGGGACTTCGTTAGAGTCCTCAGAGCACCAGCTAAACACTGAGAGTTTGGGATCAGTAAGCAGTGACACTGGAGAATTCTTAATAAATCGGATTATAATCAAGGACTTGAAAAAAAAAAGTTGCTTTGAGTACCTCTAGAAAGGTTTGTATTGGCGTGGCTGACTGTGATAGTGAAAATGAAAGTCACTTTGCAAGAGTGACAGAAGTATGGTACAAGTCATAGCAAAGAGAAGAGGGAGGGACAAAGTAAGGGCATATGGCCTTGAGACATCATCAGAGCATCAACTCCTCCTTATCCACAGAGGGTGGCAGTCCTAAAAATGTCTTAAATAGCTTTGAGACTGAGACAGAAACACTAACGGGATGATGAGGCATGACAGAGTAAATAAGCATTAGTGAATCAGGGTAAGTACCTTAAAAAATGGAAGAGGGAAAGTTGCTGGAAACAAACCAAGGAGGCAGAAAATTTGTTATTGTAGCCTTTGCCTGCTTTTGGGATGAGCACACAACACCAGCATTGTCACCTGTCTAAATGCTTTTTCACTGGTAGCTGATTGACAACCTGAGGTGAAATGAGTTGGGTAAAACATACTGGTGCACAGCCTGGGGGTGCAAGGGGCCAGGACACACCCTGGGGCATGGGAGAAAATAGGGTTTCTTGTGTTGGCCGAAAATCAGCCAGTATTGCAAGGCACGGGGAGCATGTGCTCGATCCCCGAGATTGAGCCAGCAGTGAACAGTCCATATAGAGCAAACAGCAGTCAGTGAGGTGGGCTGTGCAGGGGCAGAGGATGGGGGAGTGTTGGGGGTGGTCGGACGGGCTCTGCTGCCATATCAGCAGGGCAGGCTCTGTGGAGCTCGGGCTGAGTGCTGCTGCTGTGTCACTGCTTAAATTGATAAGAGAAGGGAGTAAGTTGGGGAGGAAGGATGTGATGGGCTGTGTTAGCAACCCAATGGAGGCTTGACTGCTTTTCATACTGTGGGTGGGTATGAGTCAAACCACTTGGGTGATAATGGGAGCTTCATGGTGAGTCCTCAGTAATAACCCTTGCTCAGAGGGGTCAGCATATGAGCCACGGATGAGCTAATGCAGTGAGACAGCTTTGCTTTGGCTCAGAGGCAGGTAGAATTTGCTTATCTCTGTTCAAATTGTACAGTGCCTTCATCAGGATAGGGAAGGACAGCTGGGGAATCATTTTAAGTTACATGGAGAGAGATGGAAAGAGTTATATTCCTGCTACTGTAGAAGATAGGAAGCTGGTTGACCTGGTACCACAACACTCCCTGCACTGGAGTTGAGTGAGTTTTTGTTTCACTGGCAGAGCTCAGGCAAACACTACTTAAAACCTGCAGAAGGACGGTGTTTGGAGGAGAGAGAGCAGGGCTCACTAGGCCTGCTGGAGAGCAAACCTGTAGTTAGAGAAGGCAAATAGGGTTTGGGAACAACTGGATAAAAATGCAGGAAAATAAACAGATGTACCCAATTCTCAACTGCCTGTCTGGAAGCTTCATATAGAAATGAGAGGTGAAGTCACCTCTGGAGAGAAGTCTACTCCATTATTTTAAAATATACCAGAATGGATACATTAGCAATACGATAAATATTTTCAGAGCAAATCCCTCCCTTGCCTGTATTCCTCAGTGGGTCACCTCTTCTTGATATCCTGTTTCCTCATTTCTCTTATTTTGTTCTTGAAGGAAACGCTCCTTATGTATGAACACAGCTGGCCTTAGTAGGGCCGTGGGGAGGCAAAGTTTGCTTTTGGGTTCTTCCCTCACACAGGAAAGGAAAACTGGATCCTCAGAGACATTGTGGATGATATTGGCAGTAGTAACTTGTTCTGGCCATGGTACATGGTTTTAATTATCCTTTTTTACATGTCTGTCTTACGAAAGTTTATCCAAATGCTCTATTTTTTATTTTTGGAAATGCCACTGTAGGTAAATCAACATCATCAATCCTGGATACATATGGTTTGCTCGAAAATCCAACATGTTTCTGTGCCTTTTGGCAATATAGTATGATGCCTGCTGCCCAGTGAGACTTTACTCTAGTGAGCATGGGGGAACCTTTTCCCTTTTGTTTGTTTGTTTGATCTGGCTTATTTAACTGCTGGTCATTCAGCCTTACTTAGTTTTGCTCTCCCTGGCTTTTTGTGACCATTAGAATGGGAATAATTACTGTGAGGTTTTTTTCCTTGCTTTTAAACATTTATAACCTCCACTTAGGAAAAAAAAAAACGGTCAAATGTCTTCTGTTCTAGTCTTCTCTTCCGCTACTGCAATAAAAATTAATCCACTTCTAGCCCTTGGAGGGCAGGAGGCAAAGCTGAAATACTGGTTTTGCATTAGCCATTCCTATTAGCCAGCCCATCTGTGTCACAACCTTTGCTTATTGTTCAGTGGGGTTTCACTTTTTGGGCATTTTTGTGATTTTTGTATGGGTTATAAACAGGAGGAGAAGAGAGACATGGGACAGGCTTGAAGGGTATGATTTTATTATGCCTTTTGTTGCTGTCACTGCTGCAGCGCTATGAATGTCTCTAGTAATCCCCTAGTTGATAAAGACTTTACACCCAGATTCACCATGCTTGTTCTTGCTCTGAGTATAGCCTCCTTTTTTGGCCTGGACTGCAGCAGAGATGGAAATGTAAAGCAGAAATGTTGTCCCTCTTCCTCATGTCTGAACTGACAGACAAAGATCAGGGACAGTACAGATCTCTGAAGAGCCATTTCTTTTGCCTTTCACAAGTACATGGAGTGAAGGTTTTAAGTATTGGAGGGATACTGCTTTCCTGTAAGAGGGGATTAGACCAAGTTTAGTAAAGCTGAAGCCTTCATTTTACTCAGTATTTCTGGAGAATTTGCAAAGCCAATCCAGAAACCTTGTTACCCCACTGTAGGGTTTACACTGGAGGAAGACTTCATTCCCCAACTAGAGACAAGCTCTGTGTTTCAAAAGATTCTTGGCCCTGCATTTTTTGCAGTCAGAGCATTAGTGGCTCAGATGATGTTTTGGATAAAGTCTGAAACGATCCTCTGGAAGGGTCAAACTGCCACGTGGAGCCCCTTGATAGAACAAGGATTTTCAGACATCACCGTGTTCTGCGCTTGTATGGGTGTCCACACAGGCAGGTGTGCAAGGCATCTGCAACTCCAGGGAAGGTTGAGGGAAACTGCAAGTGCTCCAGGTACCTGAAAACCAAGAGCATGGTGTGCTGATAATTTTGCCTGCTTTGTTTCACTTGTATCCTTTGTTAACAAAGAGCGGTCTAGAGGGAAATAGTCTATTATTAATATTTAATTTCCTCCTATTACTGTAAGCAGATGACCTAAAAGATCATTTAGCCAGCAGCCAATAATAAAGCAAATAGGGAAACCAGAAAAAGTATGTCTGTCTTAGATGGGTGATGCCTCCTTCCTCCTGTTTCCTGCCCCACCCAGCCCCATCTCTTCATCCTTCGATAGGAGGCAGGAGTGAGGCTGCTCTCTGACAGCTCCAAGCACACTGGCTTCATGTGAGCAGTCAGGGGCGTGGGGAAGCCGCTGTACGTGAGGTATTCATAAAATACTGAACTTCAGAAAGGAGATCATTGAGCAACGCAGAAAAGTGCTACTGCTGCCTTCCCTATTATTCTCCCCGAAAGGACAGCTGTTTTCATTATGTTTTACAGCCTGAGTTGTTTTGCGAATTTGTGTACTGCCTGTGAGCACATTGGCTCATTTATTGTGACTTGATACTCTAAAGAAATGGGGAGAGACAAGATTTCTTAGAGACTTTGATTTAAAAGATAGGGCAATTCTCTTTGAGCTGAAGGGATTTCAAAGAGAGGATAAAAACTGACAAGCATCTCCCCCTCCAGGCTTTGGAAAGTAGGAAACAAATGATTTAGCAGCACCAATTTTCTGCTTACAGCCACGTGTGAATTCAAGGGTTTTCCCTAAGGGAGTTAGGTAATCTGTACATGACTGGTACCTGGGAAGGGTCCTGTTGTCAAAAGGAGATGCTACATTGTGATCTGTGGAATGAGCCTTGATGAAGACTCCCCTATGGCCTCATGAACTGCCTGCTGCCTTGCTTACCCCATCCTGAAGCAGACAAGGAGAAACCAATCCTCTCTGGAGCCCGGGGAAGCTGCAGCCTATCAGTTACATGCCCATAGACTGTCTTGGGTGCCCCGAGAGCTGCTGATCCCCTGGAGATTTTGCTAATGTCTGAGGGTAGCTGTCAAACTGAAGTGTCACAGGCATTGTCATATATGTCAGCCTGGCACGCGGAGCAGAGAGCGTGTCTTCTCTGTGCCAGTGTGACAGAGCACGGGCATCCAAAACTGGGATGCCTGAACTCATCCTGAAGGGGCTAAGAGCAGGAAATGAGCTTGTTTGAGGTGGGTGATTTGAACCAAACAGTGGCCAAGGGCTCACCTCGATGCTTTTGGCACTCGGGAGGGAGAAGGGGCAACACTTTAGTCCAAAGGCAACTGGAGATGCCAAACAAAAGCTTGCTTAGGCTCCAGTGGTGAATTGCTTCATGGGAACGTGCTGTTCAGATGCTTTATTGAATTTTCAAGGAGCAGTTTTTCATTGGGGCTGAAATATGAGAGAGAACAGAGTGTTCCAAGTCACTAAAAACGAACAGAGCAACAGCTTTACAGGTTTGTGAGTGGCAAGAAGGGTTTATTTAATAATGGGAAAAGGCTAGAACATAGCCCAGGGTATCAAGAAAGAATTAATTCAATTAACAAAATAAAACATAGGCTTAAGAAGAAATACTAATTGTAGCTGTCCAGCAGGTTGTGAGATACAGGTTATTTTTCCTAAGCTTCAAGAAGCTTGCAATATTGATCCCTCAAGGGCCTGAGATGTTAAATATACACTTCCCCAGTGAGTAAAGCAGGTTGTTAATTAATTTTGTCTTGTCAGACCTGGTTGCTGAACCTTTGGGTCTTGCATGAAGTAGATGATTCTATAATAAATTTTGCATTGCCTCTGGATATATGTCGTCTTCTCTAGGTGGTCTGTATTTCATTTTGTCCCTGTGCAGTAAATTTCTAGCCATATGAGCAGAAAGACTGGTCCTGTTCTTGTTTTAAAGCAAGTTGCAAATACTGCTACAATTAAAGTCTTGTTATCATGTTGGGTGAAAGCTATAGCAGGCTGACACTGCAAGAGATGGATGAGGTGAGATGGGTGAGTTTGGGTCGAACAGGGGAACCTTCCGGGTTGTGGCACCTTCTGTAAGTAGCAGGTGAGGCCTCTGATGTGCTGGGGTTGTGTGGCTAATAATTGCTTTTTCTGATGTCTGTGGCTACCGCAGAAGCACCAGCGCTGAAGCAGACACAAAATGTTTTGTTGTGGCTGGGACACCTGCTCAGCTCCGGTCATTTCTCTTCTGAGATGTGCTGGCTTTGCAGAACTCTCCAAGTGTTTTCCGGCCCATCTGGGAGCAGAGAGGGGTGGAAGGACATGCTGTCCTCTTCTGGACATAACATCTCACAGATTGCTTCGGAATAAATGGCTAGTGCTTGGGTTGACGATTCAGGCCACTGTTTGTGAAGGGGGATGGGAAACAAGGGACCAAACAAATTCAAAGATAAAAAATTCGATCAGACCATGAAAGAAACAGTTGAAGTAGAAGGTTAAAAACTCTGTTGTGTCAGAAAACAGTATGTGATGTGGTCATTAAACTTCAGATTCCAGCATGGTGCTTTTTCAGGGTATGTGCAGAGCTGTAGGTAATTCCAGCCTTGTCTTGTGTTTAACGATTAGTGGAGGGGGGGGACCTCCACAGTGTAGGTTTGTTACTTACTTCCATGTCCTGTTGGAAAATGAGTTTGAGATGAGCCATTGAAAGAGTCAGGTTAAACAAAATACATCTGGGATCATAATCCTACTAAAGGAAGCTCTGAAATGGGGAAGAATATCCCAGTAATTTCACTTTGATCCTCTTCACTGAGGTGTATGTGGTATGAACATGAGGTGCAAGAGCAACATAGCAGGACTTTAAGTAAATCCTCTCAGCATCAGGATTAACGTGACCAGTTCTCAGGCTGGCTCCTTTCAAAAAGCAGTTTCTTCAGTTCTTTTGACTTCATCTCAGAGTAGCTTGTGGGGGTGTTTACGGTGGTTTTATTTTACATAGCAGTAGTTTTGGCCCAAGTGTGTCACAGCAATTTGTTAAATTTTTCTAAACTTGTCCTGACACTGGAGTTTGGTCATGAGCTTGACCTGCATGGAAATATGTGGGCATGTTAGGAAGTGGGGACACGTATGCTCCCCCTCTATTGCCAGAGTATTACCCTGTCATCGTCTCTGCTGCCATGATGCTAAGGGACAGGGAGCTTGCCCCCGCTTCAGAGCCTTCAGGCACAGCTCTGTGTCTTACATCTGACAGACACACACTGTCCTTCCCTTACGGGCCTGTTTTGCCCACTGCTTCCCTTGTTTGGTTGGGTTTTTTTCTCCTGCCACCTTTTTCCTGTCATCTTTTTTGCTTTCTTGCTCACACGCACAGTGTTGTTTATTTTTCATCTTGCCCTTTCTGTTTTCTCTCCCTCCAGATTTTCTTTATTTCTATCTTATATTAATTCTAATCCCCTTCCCTGGAAGTCAGGCTGGGGGTGTGTGTGTGTGTTAGTTTTCAGTACCGCTGCTTTGAAACAAACCTATTGGGATTTGTAATGGACAATCAGATGCTAGCAGAGTGATGTAGGAGCATATCACTGGCATCCCTGAAATTCAAGAAAGTACAAGCAATCTTTAGGAGGTCAGTGGAAAACAGGTGTTTTTGCTAAAGGAAGATAGACAATATAGAGATGTCTTGGGGTTTTTTGTTCTTTAGAAAAGATTAAATGGATGATCTTTATCTTCCTCTTAATAGCTAGTTCACAACCTAATCTCTTCTGTTGATTTCTTCCACACAAACCAAACAAAACACATAAACAAGATTGCTGAAGGTGGAGGAAAAGCTAGGTTTTTGAAGCACATCCAAACCACCAGGAATCGTTCACTTTCCTTTCAAATGCAGCATTAGCAATAGAGCTCTAAATCAATGAAAGGTCTAAAATTAGATTATATTCCTGAGATCAGATGTGAATCACAAGTTAATCATATTTTCTTTTATCATCACTGTCTTTACCCTTTTATTTTATCCTAAGAAATTAGGTTTCTGACTTTAAAACAGAGTGGACTATGAAGGCATGAAACCCTGCTGGGTTAGACCACACCAGACCACCTGTGGATGGAGTCCCAAAAATCTTTTGTTTTGGAGGTTCATGTTGCATCTGAAACTGAGCTTGAGTGATTTATCAGTTAGTGCTGTGTCTCTCTCTCCCTCGGCCCTCTGATGTTTCAAGTAGCTGTTTTCTTAAATTAATGAGAAAATATTACTGCTAAAGCTTGCTAAATAAGGTTTAAAACCCACTCTGGAAGGGACAGGGTAGGACAGCAAACAATTATCTCTTGACTGTGGCACAAAGCTCAGGGAACTGTATTCTCCATTGCTATATTTTTAGCTGAAACTGTGGTGAAATGCATCCATGTCTGAAAGCAGAGGTACGAGGTGACCTGCAAGATCAGTGTGCGAGTGAGGCATGTAAGCATGTAGATGATGTGTATCTGTTCACATGAAATGGCAGCTGTAGGGACTATGTTTCCTTGCAAGCGGCACCAACTTTAGTCCCAGATTTGTGTGCATGATACTGCAGGAACATGAATGTATACTTGAGAAATGACGTTGGCATTGTGCGTACGTGTGTGTTTCTGGGAGAAGTGTATCTTGGTGATGTGTTTCTGGGTGGTTGTAGTGGAAGAATGATGCTGACCTGAATCTGTGGATGCAACAAACACTATGGACAATGCAGGTATAACAAATAAATGGTTTGCTTATAGGATAAACATTTATGTGAAAAAAAATGATGGTGTTGCAGGAGGGGAACCTGCAGAGACCCTTGCAGAGAGTGTGCATGCTCAGCAGGAAAGTCCTCAAAGATGTCTTTGTCTGACATACTTCGAACTATTCTCCCTGCTGCTGATCACGTTCCAGTATTTGTGCACTTGAAGGAAAAACTGGGTATGGCAACAGAGTGGTGACCACACGTGCCCTTATGAATGAAGATTCGTGTCATCGCAGAGCAGCGTATTGGTGCAGCATGCTTTTGTGGCAAAGTACATGAGGGTGGGCAGCACGTGATGGCTCAAGTCTTGTGTTTGTGATCAGAGGGAGACAGGTATATGTAAAAAGGCTCCTCCACCTTTCCTCTGTGCAGCCACAGCACTTGCCAAGGCGTAATTAGTGGGGCTCTCGTGTTTCAGGGCAGACTACTGAGCAGCTGCTGAAGTGCCAGCTCAGTTGGTAGCCTCGAAAACAAAACGTCCCTTGTTTCTCATCACCACTGTGAAATACTGCCTTCCTGAACCTTGGGTTTGGCCCTGCAGCTTTCAGGATAGACAAAATGTGAGATTTTTGCCAATGATGTATTCTTCTAGGTCTGTTTAATATCTGTTATCAATTTAATGTGCCACTTTAATGAGATTTTGCTTTTTCCATCTCCTCCGTAGAGCTGATTACTTAGTGTATGTGGTGGTGTTTGTTTTTGTTTTTGTTTTTTTTAAAGGAAACTACAAGTGAAGTAGTTGAATGTTTGCTTCAGCTGAAGAGAATATTTCCCAAGTCCTAGGGGGAAAAGGTGAAAAAGAGAACCGGAGGATGTTGCTAGTAGGTATATACATGACAGGAAGCCATGACTAGCAATGTGATTGTCAACAGGAAACAAAAAGTCACAGCCGATGTGACGCTGCCATACAGTACACGTTCTGTATCGTGTTGCCTGCTGGACTTTGTGGCCTGGGGAGCAGTGTATGTCTACGTGAGATATTCTCCTGTCCATTCGTCTACTAGAGTTTGAATTATTCTGCATCTGGTTAATCCACTTTGCTGAAGTTGGCAAGCCCTGGGTTTTTTTCTTGACACCTGCTACTGTAAAGATCTTGAACAGCTATGGGGAGAAAAGGGTGCGTGTGAGCAATCTTCACCGACTGGCAGCTGAGTGCTCTTCAGACCCCAGGCAGCTTTGAGGTGTCTTGGCTGTTCAGTGCTCTGCAGATATGAACGCTGAGCTTTTCTGGCACGTTCTCACGTTGGCCTGGTCGCTCTCACCATGCTAGTACATGGGAAAGAAGACTTCCTCTCAGACGTAGCTTACATCATCCTGGAACTGGTCATTGCGGTGCTGGCCATCCTGGGGAACATCCTGGTCTGCTGGGCAGTCTATTTGAACAGCAACTTGCAGAACGTCACCAACTATTTTGTGGTGTCCCTGGCTGCTGCTGACATCGCCGTGGGTGTGCTGGCAATCCCCTTTGCCATCACCATCAGTACTGGCTTCTGTGCCTTCTTCTATGGCTGCCTTTTCATTGCCTGCTTCGTCCTGGTCTTGACTCAGAGTTCGATCTTCAGCCTCCTTGCTATTGCCATTGACAGAATCATTGCAATCCGCATACCCCTCAGGTAAGCACGGTTTGGGCTGGGGGGACAGAGAGGGGCTAGGGTGCTGAGGGATGAACATCAGTGAAAACAACAGATCTGGAGATGAATCGAGGAAGGGAAGGTTAAATGAGGAGCAGCACTTTTTCCCTTGTAATTTGAAAAAAAACTTTTCTAGGTCTTGAAGGCTGTCTTGGCTGCTGGATTTTCTGGTTGCTTCTTTTTCCAGTTGTTCTCTATCCTCATATGGTGTGTGCCCATTGGCATCGCAACAGTGCTGCCTAGGAGCTGCCATTCCATATTTAGACAGGATCATGCGGTAACCTCAAGAACCTGCGCTCTGAGCCGGAGCCAACAGCACCAGAAGGATCCCTGTGGGAAAGTGGAGCTAAAGCAATACATGGTGGAGGGCAGAATTGACTTCTTGGTCAACTTGTATCCTTCCCCATGGGGAGAATGGGGGACTCTCCCTGCAACTGTAGCAGCAAGGTCACGGAGAGTGTGGATGGGGATTTTCTCTTGGGGATCCATTAAATGTGAAGGGAGAAGAAGCAGCAGGCTATGACGAAATGGGCCTTAGGAAGATTTGGACTAGCTTAGGCACTGCCTCTGGAAGCAAAGCATGTATTAGGTCAAGGTAGAGGTTTGTCCCAACCCAGACCTGGAAATGGTTATTCTGTGGTCTCTACTCTGGAGTTTAAAGGAAGAAAAGGACGTTTAAATATTAGAGCTTGAAAGCTGAATATGACTAGCTGCTACTTTGTGAGCAACCAGGGAGGCTGATGTGGGGTAGGGGAAGGGGGCAAAGGGGACAAGGGGACTGTGGGACAAGGGGAAGTTTTGCCACACACACAGGGGCTGCTACTCAGTTCAGTCTTCCAGAAGCACATTGTTGTGACGGGATATTATCTGACCGTGGGTGCGGAGCAGCATTGCGTTTTGTGGGCTGGGTTTGAATGCTTTGTGACAATGCTTCTGAGTCATTCAGTAAGCTCGAAAGATGTAGAGGAAGCCCCAGGAGAGGCCGGTGCAGGCAGAGTGTAGGAGTCCCCTTCCTGTCTTGTCCTTAGGAGGATGCAGCATGCTCTCAGGAATGGAGAGACTTGCTTCCTATCCTGCTGAACAAGAAGTGTAGCTGCAAAAATGGAACAAATTTCTGATTGCTGTGCTCTCAAATTTGAGTTTTTGGATATCCTCACTCCTGTTGAGCTTAAATCACTTGTGTTGACCTGTGCAATTTAGTTTTTACTCTTGTGAATACTTCGGTCATCCAGCACTTATGTCAGTTAACACAAACCTCCCATTCAAAAATAGAAAGCATTCTTTTCCCTAGAGCTGCGGAGATTACCTTCCCATGTGGACCAGTGCAGCATAGTCTTTCCTGAAGTCTTGCTTCAGCAAGCTTGTGCTGCTATAACATTACCGTTAATTGTTGGTTTCCAAACCTATAGTCGTACCTCTACTTCTGGTGTAGTTGTAAGGAATAATTATTCCATTTGATTGCAGGGAAAACTCTATCGATATTGATTACCTATAAATTGGACTGTCTCCACTTTTCTACAGTTCTACATATAGATGGTTTCAGTTTATAAACCAAAATAATGATAAATGGTACAAAGAAACATATCTAGAGTAGCCCTTGGGAGCTTGCCTCTGAAATGATTTTGAGAAGGGCTAATGTCTTTAATTCATCTCTCATGAGCTAACTCTGAAGACTTTTGCTGACAGTTTAAGCACTCTGATTGCTAGAGAATGACTTGCCAGGAAAAGGATTTTAAAAATCTGGATTTCTGCCCATTTTGGGGGTTATCATTGTAACTATATTGTCTTGAAAATTTAATTTCCTGGAATAGCCAAGGTAAAGAGTCTTTTAGAAAAATCAGACTTCATCAGTGCTGGGCACTGTACTGGTTTCACTATTTTGTTTTTGAAAAAACAGAGCACACCCTCTTCCACCCCAAAAACAGTGGAGTTGATTGGATGCAGAAACCCGCAGGTAGATCTATGGGTTCATCCTCCTCCTTGTCCTCTACTGGTTTTTCCTTTTACAGTAGGAGCAAAGAACTTGTCAATTGTGTTTCCCCTTAAGAATTTATGGATGAATAAGCATTAGATTTATAGCCTCAGACATGCTGAGAAAGTGAAAGCTGATTAGCTGAAGAGGGAAATGTGGTATGATTCAGACCGCTCACATCCTCATTTTTTTTCTTTTTCTAATATCTGGTTGTCTCAAAAATGTGTCAAACCATTGGAAGGAAAGTTCTGCCACTAAAGATGGAACGTTTTCACCCCATCCTTTAATGCCTGGGAAAGCCTCTTCTCTCCTCCTCAGAGGACAAGAAAGGTAACACAAGGCATTCCTAATATTCATTAGATGAATGCTCTTAAAAAAATAATAAATCAGATAATAATCAAATAATCCTTCACTCTAGCAAAACTGAAAAGGGCCAAACATATTTTTTCTTCTTCTTTTTCTTTTTAACTGTTTCATGTCTGATTTGTCCTAAGGAAGATAACTACATGTCTCAGTGGATGCATATGTGGATGTGTATTCCCACACAAATAAACTGTCAGTATTAAGGAGGCAGAAGAGTGGGATTTCTGATACTGCTTGGTTTTGGACACCTCAGTACATAATTAGAGTTACCTTTGGAATGATTTTTCTGTGGATAAAAGACCCTCCCCCAAAAAATTGCAGTGAGGAAAGACATCTATAGGTAAAATTTAAGAATACATAAAAACCAATTTGTGAATGTCTTATGGGTTCTACCTTTCAAATGATTAAAACATTGTGCAGAATTTGATAAACTTTCCAAAAGTTCTGAAACACTTTGCTTACTTCTGCCAGGTTTTATACAAATGTAACACTTTGCAAGTGGCAATAAAGAACTCCCAAGGAAGTGAGTCTGAGCCATCGTTCAGTCTAGGATAAAATCCAAACTGTGTCTCTAACATGGCAGGTACCTGAAAACCAGCACTTGCTGATATAAAACCTCTGGGTGTTCTAAACAAAACTGGCTGCAAGTCTGAGCTCCAGGGTGAAGTCATCGGCCAAGAACAATTGCCGCTTTCCAGGCTCTTTGGTGCCAGCAAATGCTCCACAGGCACAGTGCCCAGCCACGTGTTCTTGTGCAGGCATTTGTGGTAAAGATACTCCCATGGTGAAGGACAGGTAGCTCCGATGCACTGGAAAGAGAGGGGAAATTTTTCTTCCTGCAGCCAAACGGAAAAGTTTTCTGAGGTGACTGCTTGCTCTGTGTGCTGGATTCAGGTATTCACCTGTGGCATAAATACTTATGCAGGTCATACAGTGCCAACTACAGTAACCTGCTGAAGTGCAGACCTTTTCCTATGATGAAAGCTGCTTTGGAGATGATTGACTGCCTAAGCTACTGGGGTGCTTCTCTGGGAAAGCATTACTAAGGTGCAGCTCACTGTCGCTTGGAACACTGGGACAGATTTATCCCATGTAGTGATGATTGAAACTGCAGCTCTGAGGTGGCATTGGGATGCTTTTCTGCCAGAGGCTAGGTGAGCTGGACATGAAGAACTGGCTTCTCAAAGTCTGAGGTAGGAAGAATAGGGGAAATGAACACAAACCCTGAATAAAATCTAGGACATGGAAGGGACCTTTGTGCTGAGAACAGTCTGTTTCAGCAGTTGCTTTAATTCTCTAGGGTTGCCTTCGCAAATGCTCATGTATGAGCATCTGAATTGGTGAATCAGGGTAAATAAAAAAATGTTTTATTGTCACTTTAAGCCATATCCGGACTTATTTCTTTCCCTGCTCACCATAAACCTTTTGACTTTATGACAAGCATTTCCTACATGTCCTCATGTTTATGTCAGATTATGGGCAGATTCAACCTAATATGAAAGAAGAATAATTCACTTCCTCCTTTGAACAACCATGGGCATGGCTTTGAAATCATTGCCAGCTGTCTACGGCTTCATGGGCCGTGGAACTTGCTGTTACCAAGGTTTTAGTCTGGAAGCTGGAAGCCACCAGCAAAAGAATGGTGCCTGCCCACCATTATTGCTTCTGCTCTTTAGAGCCCTGTGCCCACCTGTGGGATCCCACCCTACCCAGTCTCCATCACATAGACAAGCACTAGTATCAGTTAGCACCTGGTAATAGGGGAGAAAGTTTCTTGACTGAGAGTTCTGGGAAAGGGTTGTTTCGGTGGTGCATGAGAAGGTCTGGGTTTGGTTTCTTGCTCTGCCACAAGATTTCCTGGATGATCTGGGATTGTCCGTGTCTCGCATTTCCAGATACATGTAATAGGGATAGAATATCCTCCTTTTGTCTTGCCCCCTATGACTGCAGCTGCCTGAGATGTGGGCTGTTGAGGAATGTGTTCAGCGAACAGTGTTTTGTAGTGATTTGTTAAAAACCATTAGGCACAGCTGGAATTCAGATCAAAGCCCAGTGCCCTCAACGCTGAGCACAGGCTTTCTGGTGTGATGCAGTAAAGGTGGCCGAAACGTGCTCCGTGCATGGCAGAGCCATCTGGCCAAGATGTGCAGCGCTGTCAACCAGAGGTGGATTTGGAAGACAAACAGCAGGCTGGTTGGATGCTGTGACAATGAGTTAGGCCAGCTACATAGCATCCAATGTATGGAAGGATTTTAACTTCTACCTGAGGACCCTGTGGTTCTTATACCAGCTCTGTCTTCCACCCAGCTTCATAGTTTACGAATCAAACTGGTGACATACTACACTTTCTGCAGATATCATTGTCTCGATGACACAGAGCTTAGGCCAAGGACCCAGAAGCGTCACATCCTCAGCCAAGCTACTTTAGGCGGCACAGATAAGTTGTGCATTCACCAGGGGCAGCTGTTCTCCTGGAGTCAGTTTGCCAGCCTGATGGTTGGGAGAGCAGCAGGGCAGGTGAAATTATTCTGGGGGAAATCATCCACAATTTCCTGTGTTTGCAAAAGTGGGTTTTGTTTTCTGGAGGAGTCTGGTGCCCCTATCCCCACACCTAACTCCACCATGAGTGTCCCTGTGCTCTGCACTAATGTCTTTGTGTCTGGAATTTCACGAGTAGAAGTTGTTGTTTGTGTAGCAAGTCCAGTATTTCCAGGAAGCACGAGAACTGCTTGTGCACAGACAATCCAGTGCTGTCTGGACACATCAGACATGCTACAAAGTCACCTGCCAAGTATGCAGAACACGGGCTGTAGGTGTGACCAGCTCCTTTCAGCAGGTTGTGTCTCCTGCATAGGTGCCAGCAACTCACAGTATATGTGATGCTTCCTGGAAGCCCTGAACTTACCATGTAGAGCTGTACAACACTGGGGATACAGAGAGTAGCTTTGGCCTGGCTGCTGTGAGCCTAGACAGGTGCACAAACTCTTCAATGCCAGCCTGGTGACATCTCTCAGTGGAAAAAAGGAATGAGTCCAGGAAAGTCCATCTGGACAATAACCCTACCTCAGCCAAGTCAGCCTGCGGTGTCTCATGTGGGTCCTAGAAATCAAGCTCTCCCAACTGAATGGACACTTCTCAATGGGTACCTGGCCAACATAGTGCCACACGCTATGTGACGAGATGCTGTGAGCTTTCTCTCTTAACCCTTGGAGATACTGAGCAAGGCATTATGGAAACAGGTTGGTAATTGCCACTGCCAGCACAATACACTGCAGCTGGAAAGCAGGAGGCTGCTTGGGTTAAGTGCTGTTCCTAAGCCTTGTAAAGTTTGTTGCATGGGAATCCCCAGAGGATAAGAGGGAGGGAGAAGCAGGGGGGGGTGTTTGCCTGGAGCAGTAATGAATATATTTTTAGTGGAAGGGAAGGGACATCTCTAGTCGTGGGATAACAGCTGCACAATTTCAAAATTCCTCTGACAAGATGTAGCCAATTCCAGGGCTGCAGGGTTTTGAGGGGTTTGTTTTGTTTTTTGTTTTTCCAAGCTTCAAGTGCCTTCAGCCAATCTCTTGCTCCCTGAGTGTACTTTTCGAAGCACAGATGCTGTTTTCCTGTGTTGATGAGGTCTGAGTGTGAGCAGTTCCTTGCTACCATCCATGCTGTACCCTTAGCATCCCCTAAGCATTAAGCAGGATCCACTACTTGCTGGAGAAACCTTTTTATCTCTCAGAATCAGCTGAATCCCTCCCTCGTTTCTGGAAGGAGGATTTCAGTGTATTTTGGGTACTGGGAATTGTGTGGTTAGCTGCCTCACCCACTCCCTCTTTTCCGATTTTGAAATGCAACTGAGGAAGGAAGACTCAAGTCTGCCAGGTCTTGTGTGGAGCCAGGTTTTTTCCAAGGCCCATTAGCAGGGATTTAAAGCACGTGCAGGATCTCCATTCTGTATTGTGCCCGGCAAAAGCAGCCTCTCTCCTCCCCTGTCTTGAACTTGCATTGGGATAGGAGCATGAACCTGTAACTATTTCATTGAGAGATGGAAAGATTTCTATGGCTTGTTGGATTATTTTTTTTTTAATGTTTGTTTGCTGAGAGAATTCTGGGGACAGAGGGAGAAGGAGCATTGGGTAAACACTGGGAGCCCAGCACTACCGTTGTCTGATCGCAGACACATGGGGTCAAGTATAGTGTGGGACCCACACTGGACAATGTGGGAATCCGGCCATCAACTTTCCATGCTAAGCGTTACTAAGGGAAGGAAATTGCATTGAAATGTTAAACTGTTGCCCTGATTTACATTTTCAGAGAGAAGAACTGGTGGAGTCAGCTCAGGACTCGCAGTAACCTGTGAGGCCTTGAGAACTGGCCGATATTTCAAACAAACAGAGGTCCCTAGCTGTACTGTCAGGTTTTCAGCATGTTGCTTATTGTCTCTTTCAACAGATCTTGGAGAATTTACTGCTAAGAGCACTGGCTTCAGCTAGGCATATCAATACCTCCACCATTGAAGTCCCCTTTGGTGTGGGCAGTGCAGCCCACAGCACACCTGTAGTCAGAGCACTGTCCTCAGCTTAATTCCTCCTTTCTGAGAAAGACATGGAGTCAGCTTAGCCGGGCTGGTGAGGAAAACTGCTGACTTGTCTCAGTTATTTAAAGAAGGTTGGTGGTGCTGGCCTTCTTGCAAGTGCCTTTGTGGAGCAGAGTGAGGTGCTGTGCAAGGGAATGCCAGCCTGGCTTCTGCAACTCAGTCAGCAGAATTTCCCTGGAGCACACCTGAACGTGGACACGGGGCCGATGGCACTGTGCCTCTGAGTTCTTTTGCACTATTTGGCTTAGAGATCTACTGCAAGACAGAGCTAGCAATTCCATACTACAAGGCTGCTCCTTTGCCAGAAAGGAGTAACTACCTCAGCCTTCAGCAAGAGAGCCACAGTGGTCTTCATCACCAAGGGTCAGAGCAGTGCTGTTGATTATCCAGGCTGCAAGATCTATGTGCATGACCAAGTGGGCTGGTGGAGTGAAGGAACACAGATGAAAACTGTATTAATTTCCCTGCTTTTCTGTCACCTATTCACTGCCTAAAGGAAAGGGGAAGGAAATAGGTGGCATACAATGTCACCATGGAGTCCTTGCCATGCTGTGCTGCGTGGGTTCTGCACGGCAGTTCAAAGGCCCATCTGAAGAAGCAGGTGCCTTTCTTGCTGTCTTCTGGGCCATTGGGAAGTTGCTTGAGTGTCAGGGGCTTGTGGAACAATACTGATGTAATTCCCATTTCCTCTGCTTTATAGGTACAATGGCTTGGTGACTGGCTCTCGAGCTAAAGGTATCATTGCCATCTGCTGGGTATTATCTTTCATCATCGGCTTGACACCAATGCTAGGGTGGCACAATCGCTCCCAGATCGAAGAGCTGGGTTCCAATAAGTCCTCTCTCATCAACTGCAGCAACAGTATGGTGGCATGTCTCTTTGAGGCTGTGGTCACCATGGAGTACATGGTCTACTACAACTTCTTTGCCTGTGTGCTCTTGCCCCTTCTCCTCATGTTTGGTATCTACTTGAAAATCTTCATGGCAGCCCGGCGACAGCTCAAGCAGATGGAGAACAAGATGGTACATGGGGAACGTTCTCGCTCCACTTTGCAGAAGGAGGTCCATGCAGCTAAGTCTTTAGCCATCATTGTTGGGTTGTTTGCAGTCTGCTGGCTTCCGCTACATATTATTAACTGCTTTACCCTTTTTTGCCCAAATTGTGCCCATGCTCCCCTCTGGCTGATGTATCTGGCTATTATCCTGTCTCATGCCAACTCAGTTGTAAATCCTCTAATTTATGCCTACCGAATCAGGGAGTTCCGATACACCTTCCGCAAAATCATCAGTCAGCATATCCTGGGCCGGAAGGAGCCATTCAAGGCAGGAACAGCCAGCTCTAGGACTTCCACTCATGTTGGGGACACAGAGAATGCCAGCATACAAATCAGTGAGTATGCATTAGAGGTATACACCAATGGAGAGATCCACAGGGAGTCTGAAAAGCAGGACTTAAACAAATGCAAAGCCAGCTTGGAATGGCACCAGAATGGAAATGCTCTGGACGTGGAGACAAATGGGCATCTCCCACATTCCTGCAAAAATGGGATTCTCTCAGATGCTTGCATGAATAGGGAGCTTCACAGTGAAGAACTTATTGATGCCCAGGTGTCTTACTCAGATCTAGAAAGAGTAGCCTTCGCAGCAGCTGATGTTTCCTGATGAAACTTTCAAAGTCTTCCTGGTAGAATTATTTTTTTTCCATCGGTGACCTCTGCCGTGGCAGAAAGGGAGGTTGGGGGGTGGGGGGAGAGGTGTGTATTCAGATTGCTGTGGAGAAAGGAGTCCCAACCAAGGACTGTTGGGAAGATCCTAAATACTAGACTGGAGAAAAGCCAAGAGACCACTGAAACAGACTAAGGAAAGAGGGACTCGTTACCCATCAGTGACCTGTCACCAAGAGCAGTGCCAAGGTCAAAAATGGCATTCCAACTTCAGCACTGGGAGACTCTGCTGATGCAGGGCATGTCATGACATTATGCTGTACTGTGTATCTGTGGTTGTATGTCGGTTTTGCTGTCTTTACCAACAGAAATAAAAGCATGGCTGGAAGTATTCACTGAATTGCAAAGAGCAACAGGGAGGGGCCTTTTAGTACTTTGGCCCTGCAACAAATGGAAGGGGGATAGCAACATCTATTGGTCAGGAAGGATGCCAGCAGCTGCTTGGAAAGGGAAGGAATTTACCTGATGGGAACTCTGGATACCTTCAACCATGGCATTTTGTCTTTCAGTTCATGTTTTTAAAGCTTATACTGCAACAGGTTGCTCAAATGTTTTTTTTCTTGTCTTGATAAGATTACTTTATATTAAGTTATAAAAGATGGGCAAGAACTCATATCCATTCCCTGAGCGCTCAATGTTCTAGATGCACAAGGCAAATATAACCTAATAGCTCTCCACTTCGTCTAACAAATAATGAAAATGGAGACTGTAATATGGATTTCCCTTAGCAAAAGGGCTGTTAGCAGGACTTGGTGCTGCAGAGAGCAGACAAGCAGGCCAGGTTGTGGTCTGTGCCACCAGGGCGGTCGTGCCCCAAGGTGTTGTGAAAAGCTGTCGCGTGTGTGAGCTGTCTGTAGGCTGGTGGGCACTGTCTGCTTTTCCCCCCCATCTCTGTGCTTGTCCTTCTGGACTCCTCCAATGCAAATTCTTTCCATGGCCCTAAATGTGTGTGAGGGGCGCTAATTTTCCATATTTTGGTCATTTTCATCCTCACTCAAAAGGCTGTGGGATTTTTTTCTTCTTTCTCGGTGTAGGGAGGAACACACACACATACCTAACACTTATTTTTTAAATTCCAATGAGCTCTATTAAAGCACCTTTTCTCCTGTGATTTCAGTTTTTTCCTGATGTGCTTTACTGTGAAGCCCGATGTGTCCCTGCGGTGCAGAGGCCAACAGAACTGGATCTGTCTGGTTAGAAGACGCTCCTACTCTGAGAAGCTGAAAGGCGTCAGTGGTAGTGGAGATCAGCTTAGAAACTGCAAGTAGTCTGTCTGTATAAGAGAACAGGCAAATCTGTGCTGCAGCAAGGGTATGCACTGATGTGGTTTGTTGTAGAGGTGTTTCACAGCAGTTTGATAATTTTCTGTATCACTTATGAAGCCTGGTAGCTCAAGGACAGCAGAATGCCACATCAGCTTGAATTCTACCTAAAGATTGTCTGGTCTTTGTTTTCCAGACAAATAATCCATGTCCAATATCACCAGCCTTCTGAAGAGACAGGCAGTAATGGTCCTACTGGAAAACTAAAAGTCTGGTAATTCCAGGGATCGGAAGCTTATTCCCTAGCTGAAAACATCAGAAGTGTCATCCCCCAACCCTGGCTCCTCCTCGTGTCTGTCCACTAATATTTCAGAAGCCAAATAATCTCATTTTCAGAAAGGAAAGGGGAACTGGATTTTGATATTTGAGGAAGAGCCCGTTAGGTTTGTCTGTTCTTATTCCATGTTTATTTTAAATATTGTGAACTATTAAAATGAAAAGTCAGTTTTATTTGAGGAGAATTTTCTTTTTGCCAGTCTCCCTACATGAAGGTGGGGAGTAGTTTAAAATGCTGAACATGTTCAAGTACGTAACTGCTCCAGGCTAGCACAAAGCTTACTGTGAGACGGATAAAAAGATGTGATTGCCACCACARTGCTTAGCAGAAAGACAGGCAAGTTTGTAGAACAATAGACTTCACAGTTTAATTGAATTGCTGCTTTCTTGGCATGGCTCTTCCACGTAGTCTAACGTCAGAGGAGTGGATTATCACTCCAGCACCATTAACAAACACTAAGCGATTTCCCTGTGACTGACGTCGTAGGTAGTTCCTCTGTAGGGTGACTTGGGATCTTGTTACTCTTGATCTTTCTGGATGGAATATTCTGTAGGTTATTTGTGGGATTGTTCCTCTGACCTCCTGTAATAGTGGCAGAGGAACTCAGTCAGGAAAATGGGGGTCTGATCTCTTCAGGCCTCAGCTGGGAGCTGAAATGTTTCTAAGAATAACACAAGATTACATCCGGTATTCATGTCAATAACAATTAGGTCCACAAAGAAGCAGAGCATGGAAGGAAGTGTGGGAAAATATCAGCATCGCTCATGTGTTGGAACACACGCGAGTGCAGAAGTGTCTCCTGTTGAGCTTTAGTTGCCGTTGTAAAGGGATGTTTTATGCCACATTGCATCAGACTTTCAACAGCTGATGTGGGTTGGTTGCTTTCTATTGTTTCCTGAGCTTCTTCACACTCAATTATGGCAGCTTCTTGCTTGGTTGCCACAAGAATCAAGTTGATCTATGTTGATGCGACAAACTTAGGATTGTCCCTCTGGAAAACTTTCCTGCCCAAACAGATCGCCATGCAAGCTTACTGAGTTTCCAGATGTCTTGAAATTAGTTTTCTGTTGCTGTTTGAGATGCCCCCCAAGTGTGTCCAGTCCCTTTCAATATTAGTGATCCAGATTTGAAATGAAGAGGGTGTGTGAAGGGGCCGGGGGATGCATGCAGGAGGAAGTGCAGTGGGGGTAAGGAGGCAGCGTGTTTTATATAGAATTGGAAGTCTGTAGTCGCAGGAAGGAAGGGATGGCAATTGCACCACATGCTGTGTGCCTTCTGGCAAACATATGTCTGAGATGGACCTTCAGAAGATGTTTCCGAAGCAGTTGTTGGGGGGAGCATAAGCCTTTTGAACAGAATTTTGGAATTCTTATTTCTTGTTTCCTAGGGATTGTGATTTCAAGGCTTTCTTTTTTTAAAAGAAAAAAAGAAGCTTTAGGGTCCCATCAATGAAGTGTGCTCTTTCCTTCTACTGGCAGCGCTCTCCACTCTTGGGAAAAGTACCTCTCTTCCAAACTGCATAGGGCAGGGATCATTAGAAAAGTGAAAGTTAAGTAATTTTTTCCTAACCTCTCCACTCATATCCCCATTTTCATTCCAGCTGGAGAATGTTTAGCTGTTGAAATATAGCTGTTCTGGATAAACAAAGGTGGTACCAAGACAAAGGGAAGAATGAGGTGATCATCAGGAGAGGCTGGAGAAGACCTCCTTGGGAAACCAAGGTACAGTGGGTCCAGAGAGTAAGAGCTGGGGTAAGAAGAGACTAATTTCATTGAACTGGAACATCTTACTAAAAATGGCTTAAGACCCACAGAGAGATGTGGTGCCTCATTTGGCATGAGGGCATTCCATGAATTTCACCATTCCCTGAAGACTCTTAGGCTCCAGGGTTTATTTGCTTTATAGGATTTTGGAGAAAGTTAAGTTTGATCAGTTGCCAGGAGTGATTTTATCAAGAGTTCTTGGGGCCCTCTCCTCAATAGGGCACTGCTTTTTGTGTGTGCAAATAAATGCACTTACAGCTTTATCCTGCAGAGTTTCTTTTGGATCAGTAATATTTCAAAGCTCTGTGCAAGCTTGAACTGCAGCTCTTGAACAGAGAAGCAGTTTGGCATGGTGGAACAGCTGGGGTTACTGTAGACAGAAAGCGTTTGCCAGTGATCGCAGTTGGTGCTAGGAAGCTTATTGTGCAGACGGACTTGGGAGTTATACGGAATAGTCTGAATCTTTGATCATTCTTTGAAAAGAGGCTTCAGGGGATGGTGGTGGATATAGAAAAGTCTCGAAGGTGTGGGAGCAGACTGGAAGGTTAGGGTTATCTTGGTGGTGAAGGAAGATTTGTAGGGTAGGTGTTTGGGAGGATTTCAGGGGAGCAGGAATGGGCTAGGAGGTGCTGGGGATTGCACAGATGGTCTCCGGGGAGTGGTGCTGGCATGAGACCAAGGTGTGACTTGCTAAGGAAGGACTCTGGAAAGGATGTACATCTTACAGCTCTCCTGGGGTCACTGCAGAGTTGCAGCCTTGCCTGATGTGTGCAGAGCGTTGACTTCATATTGTCTATATGTGACTGAGGTAGAGATGGTTCTTATGGATTATCTCCTTTTCAGATGCATTGTCTCATTTCATGAGCGTGTCCAGGTGTAACAAAAGCCCTTCTGCTTCATGAACGTGAGCCCTACCTAAAAACAAATGAATCCAGCTATGTTATGTGGGAAGGATGAGCATGCTGTAACAGTGCTGCGATGCATTTCAGCTGTAGAATACTCTCTAGTGGTGCTTGCTAAGCTTAGCTGCCTAATAGTTCTCTCCCAATTTGTTTTGGGCATCAAACTGCACTGAGTCATACCAGAGAGTTTTTTCTTTCTAGCCCTGAGCTTTTGGGCTTCTTTACAGTAAAACACATCAAGAGTAACTAAAATCACACCAGTTCCTGAGAGGTGACTAACCCTGACAGACTGAGAATCCCCAAACTGTGTGTAACTCCCTGTCTTAGTTGTCTGCTGGGACTGTTCACACAACGATGTGTTGAAATCAAGACTGGAACCTGTTGATCTGAGAACATCCTTTGCCTCCCCCACTCTGTCTCAGGAGCTGGTGTTCCTGCCCCGTCCTGTGGAGCGGTTGTCTCTGTGGTCTGCAAGTCAAGACACTATGAACACCCTGCTGCACACGCTGTCACTATAAAACAATTACTCTTTTAATTTAAATGTTTTATGAATATATTTGTTGTTTTCCCTCTGTTTGTCAGTTACCAGTGGGAGGGGAGGGAAGGGGGTGGGAGAATCTATGCATGCAAATGTATTTAAAGTGCGTTGACCAAAGTTTTTTTTTGAATCTGTGAAGTTTTCATATCTGTGAAGTCATCAGACTGCTGGGCAGTGAGGAGCCGCTGGTGCTGCTGAGTCTGTCTTGGTTACATTTCTTAATAAGCATTAAAATAATAAAATATATTTGTAAAAGAGAGTGTGAGTGCCTTTGTCCCAGGAAGATCCAGCTGGCTGGCCCTTTTTTGTGCAAGTGTTTTCTTATTATTTTATTAGCTTTTTCCATAGATTCATCCTTCCGGAGAGCTCTCTCCCTGGCACTGCCTATTCTTTTGCAGGAGATGCGAGCACAGACTAAGGTGACAGATCCAGATGGACTAGAAGACCCCTCACATCTCTGACATCCTGGGATCTGTCATCTTGGCAATAAGAGAAAATGTTTATAGCTGCATACTGAACACAAGGTAGAGCACTGTATTTGCCCAAACCACTGCAGTGTCAGGAACAGTGTGTTACATAGCAGGACCTGAAGGGTCCATACCTGGACCATGAAACAACTTTGCCAGCTGCGACTGGAGCATCCCAGCCTGCTGGCTCTCCTTCCATAAGGGCCTGCAGGTGCACTTCAGACCTCCTTGTAAGACCATCACAATTTCAGACCTCTGTCCTGTTCTGCCAATGCCACTCAGGCTGASCTAGCCCCAGCCTGATGTCAGCCAAATTAGTCTGGAGATGGAGGCAATGAATCTAGATGCTACTGTGGTGTCTCTCAAGCCAATTCTGAGCAATGCTGACAGGATGAAGCAGGAATAATTTCCAGCTTTTTCCAGCTGGCAGCTACTAAATGTGTGTGTGAGGAGTTTAGTGAAAGCCTGTGCAATCCAGGAGCATTTGGAATTGGGAAGTGATGAAATGAAAGTTCAMCAGATAACAGTCAGCCACTGGTCATTCCCTCTGTTTATTCACTTTGCAGCTGGGCTAGAGACCTCACTGGAGGCCCCAGTTTGTGGAGAGGTGCTGGCACCCTGGTGCTCTGTGGCCAGCTGTGCCTGAGCTGTTCAACCAACTGTGTAATTGAAAAGCTTTTTGATTTTTCCCTCCTTCCACAAACACTGTGCATTTTGTTCTGCAGCATCAAAGGCCAGGAGCTAGGAGGAACAATGGGCGTCTGCAGGAGCCCCGGGGAACAATGGCCATACCTCGCCCCGGGAAGAAAGTGAGTACTTGAAAGAACAGAGAGAGCTCCCAGTTTAACAACACAATTGGCCTGATCTGGAAATCTCTGCTCAGAGATTCGCACCTTGGCTTAGTCACCCAGAGAAACTAGACTTTGCAGGGCTTTTGCTGTAGACTAGGAGCTGTCTGAGGATAATATAGCTCAATAGTGTAATGTTTACTGCCTGGGGAACTGATAACATTTTTGAATGGTGAAGTAGGATGGGGCCATGGAGGATGGTGTTCTACCTACTAATGGGTGGATACTGTTTTTGGCTAAAAAGTTTTTCACAGTATTTAAAGCAGCAGGATCTTCCTTGTCACTTCTGCACCCAAACAGGAAACCTTTGCTGCTAAGAATAGTGCATACAAGTGCCTGCTGTGCTCTCGGCCATGATGTGTTTCAGGGAGAAGTTTCAGGGAGTTAAAAGCTCTGAGCACCTTTTCTGCGGCGCTGTGGACCTCACAATTTACTTTCACAGGAAAGATTCCCACTGTCCTGCATTTGACTGAAGTGACCAAGTGAGGAGTGAGATTCCTCGTGTGTTCATTCAGGGAAGGGAGAGAGACTTCTGCCAGCTCGGAGTGGTCCTGGGAGGAATCCACCTCTGATCCCACAAATAAGCACCTCAAGTTAGATGATGAGACTCACTGCAGGTTGGAGTCTTGCTGAATAATAAGTGGAGCTGTATTCCTCCCTGACTTCCCAATCTCCTCTTCAGTGCTGTTCTGAGAAGAGAGAGGGGCAACTTCTGTATATTGGAGATGTTTCCTCAGAAGTGACCCAGTGGATGGGACTGTTGGAGGGTTTTTGGCTGTAAGATGCGCCACTCTTACAAGCAGTATCATTTCTCTGCTGTGTGACTGCAGTAGTCACTGATAGGAAAGTACTACCCAGATCTCAGAAAATCAGAAATTCATTTCGAGAATTGGAGTTCTTGCAGCATGTCAAAGAAAATGATCTAAGCCAAGTTTGGGTCTGAGAGTAGCATGGTCATTTTTCAGCAAGTGAAAGGCGAGGACTGGGAAAAGAGCTTTCAATCTGCAAGTTCAAAATAAACTGTGTGAAGATGAGGTTATTTGGAGTGCAGATCCATACTGTGTGGTCTGAGCCTGTTGCACTGAACTCCAAACCTGGGACTGTGGTTTTGGGGAGTGTCCAGCTGCAATCCAGAGAGGTGACTGCAATTTCTACAGAGCCCAGGGCAGTCTTTAAATCTACTAGCTTGGATACTGACAGCACTGGAGCTGCAATTGCTCAGGCTTTGTTTGCCAAGGATTTACCCAGAGCCCTAGGAAGCTCTGATTTTTTTGCCTTACCTAAGGCAAGCAGATTAGATAACAGCTCATAATGACAGTGAAGAAAATCCATGTACACGGGGTATCTTGCTGCCTTAGCTGTTGATGAGGTCATGGGGATGTCTTTTGGGCTGGTATTAGTCCAGGATATTACTTCTAAATGGGAGTTAAGGATATCCCAGTTGGATACTTCATGTTGCTGGAGAACTTGCAGCTGCATCATTTGGGCATTTGGCATCATCTGGGCTGTGAAAGCTTGTGCCTGTGCTTTGGGGTTCCCAGGCATGCAAGCCTCTTGTGCAGTGTGGTGACTGTATCCAGGAGGGAAAAAAAAAAAAGTCCTAATAAAGAGAAAATTGAGCAGCCTGGATCAGTTCTACGAAGAATGCAAAACAAGCCTGGGCCATCTCAGGGTAAGCTGCACTCACGGTGCCTCTTGAACCCATGTCCTGTTATTGTTGGTGTGGAACGTGAGGGTCTGGGCCAATGAAAATAAGGAAGGCGGCTTGACAGACACAGATTTTATCTTTTGAGATTCATCATGACCTTTCTAGTGTATAATAAATAAAGTTGACTCAGGAATTGGCAAGTGCCCTATAACATGCAGTGCTGGTGTTGGGACTCGGCAGAATGTTCTGCTTAGCAATGCGCTGTTAGCTTTGTTTGCCAAGTTCCTATTTTGGAGGTGTGCTGAAGGGCTGAACAGTGGCAGATGCTGAAGCCTTCTGCAGGGCAGGTGCACTGGACCTGGCATCTCTGACTATGCTGATCCAGGCTGGATGAAGGTCATGTTGTATCCATGCTGATACAACCTTTTACCTCTGGGCCATAAAAAGAAAAGAAATGTCTTGCAACGTAAGAATGCAGCTTGCAGTGGTGTGAATCCTGGGACGCAGAGGACTCCCATCCTTTCATATTACTGTATAATCCATCAAGCATTTAAGTTGGCATTGAACAGTATTATTTCCTGTATTAATGTCTTTTGAGCAGCCCTGCCATGCACGCTGGATCCTGTGATATTAAACAATTCCATCATCCAGAGGATGTGGCCAATTTTGCAGGTGACAGAAATGGTAGCTCTGAGACTTGCCTGCTGCCAGGTGAATCCCTGCCATACCATCTCCTCTGTTAACCATGATTGTGAGCAATCACAGTCAGGTTTTCTGAACTAGCCCTGGTGGCACGGGCTGTGATATACAGGGCCCCTTTGCACACAACTGAGAATCATGTGCTGCTAAATTGAAGTTGCTCTGTGATGGTAACACATCAGATTGTGAAGTTATTTCGCAGAGCCAAAAGACACTGGGGAGAAGAGGGCTAATATTTGCGTTCCCAGTCCCAGAGAGGCTACAGGGGGAGAGCTGCAGTTAATTCACAAAGATTATGGCTGATTCAGAAGCAGAGCCTCAAGAGAAGAGCACCCAGCACTGGCACGGGGATGCTGGGCTACATGAGCACTCAGCACCTTAAAGGACAACTGGTTGCCTCATTTCTGAGGTACCTGCCATTTGGGAGCAGTCCAGTATTCCAAGTGTTTCCTGCCTTTCTTTATATTCATGCCAAAAGCACTAACAGAATAGGGTGGAGACAAAAAATCTCAGACCCTCCTCAAGATCATCCTCTAATTCTAGAAGGATTAAAATGCTAAAGGTTGCATTAGAAAAACAGAAATAGCCTTTTCTCCCACCATTGGTAACTCAATGCCACAACTAAAGCTGAGAGTCAGCTGCTTGTCCTACATCTGCGTCCTTTCTGAATTCATGAGAAATAATAGCATTTTGATTTCCTTCCAGAGGAAATATACAGTAATATCCCTGACTTGCACTGAGGCCTTCCAGTCTGCAGAACTAACCCACGTAACGTTCATCTGCAACTAAATTAAATCCAAGATCCCCTATTCCTTATGGACTAAGCCAAGACTTGGGAATCAAGGCTTTTAATCAGAAACCTTTATAGCTTGCTTTCTCTGAGCACTTGCTTCCCATGCAAGTTCCCTCCCATCCTGAGTTCTACATTTGCAGATGATCCCTCCTTTCCTGCCATATGCCAGACCAGGGGAGCACAAGAAGTTTATCCGAGATGCAGGGGCTGTCTGTCCCTTTCCRTGGTTCAGCACTACCAGCTACTATCCCTCCTTTTCTTTCAAAAGAACTGTACCAACAATGTTCCTGTACATTTTCCGTGTGGCTGGAGGGAGGGACGTGCTCTCTGCATGCTAACAGCAGTCTCTGATTCACTTGCAGGAGAATCTTTCGATCAGCATTTGATCTGGAAGCACTGTGTGGAACATACAATCCTCCCAGGGAGAGTTTAATGCTTTCTTCCCGTCAAAAGCATGAGGCTGCATCCTGGGGTCAGGATGTCAGTGACATGTGGATGACACCAAACGCTGAAGCCTGCGTGTCTATCAGGTCTTGGAAGAAGCTGTGCTCTGTCTGCTGCACAGACACGTTCGCTCTCTCTGAAGGGAGGTCCTTGTACACGTAGCCATGAATTTGGTGTTTTCCAGGTGGCTGTGTTCTTTCTGCACCGGATGAATTCCAGTGCTGTAAAACATGTGTCCCTGTTCTGCTTCCTAAAGAGATGCTTCTGCTGATGTCAGCTTCCAGGTAAGACGCACAGGAACCTGCTCTCTCTCAGCATCTGTGGCCTTTGGCCTCTGCTGGTAGTCAGGCATCCTAAGGAAACTAGAAGTGACCTAAGGCTATTTTTTTGCTAGTCCTTGGTCAGTGTTGCAGATGGAGAAGTAATGGCAGTTTTCCAGCAGGTGAGACCCTCCAGGCCAGCTATCCAGACAAGAAAAATAAACACAGGAAACAGCATCCATGCAATAAGATATCAGAGAAAGGAGGGGCTGGGAGAGCTTTCTGCTGTGTGTGTGTGGAAACATAGAGCTTGGAGCTCTCTCTAACAAACAGGAGCAAGCAGATGTCGAACCTTAACGCCAAGGAAGAGGCTACTGCCTGGACAGAAAGGAAAGGAGAGAAAGGGAGGTTTCTGCTTTGCCCAGCTGGAGTAGCAGTTGTTCTCTAGGGTAGAGGGTCTGTGGAATGAAGATCTCAGGTCTAGATGTAGAGTGAGTTAGTATTTTGCTCAAGATAGAGACTCTGATTAGCTCTGCTCCACCTAGATGTCACTCTTGTCTTTCTGTCTCAAAAACAGTTCTGAGGGTCTCTGTGTTGGTGGAAACTCTGCTCTGTCTCACCTGTGAAACCTGTTCCCTGAACTCCTCCTCTTGGCCTCTGCTTTGTGTCCCATCCCCCCAGATCCTGTGGGCTTATCAGAGCCTCCACATTGCTCAGAGTTTATCCCTGATGGTATGGCTGGATAGTATTGTGGCAAGGCATCTGCTGGCTCCATTGCTGTGCTCAGCAAGACAGAGAAGCCACCTGTGGTGCCCAAAATAGCCCCTGCCTGGGCAATCCAATCCAAATGGTGTTGATAGTGGTGGGGGATTCCCATGCCTCATAAAGAGGCTTTTGTTGGGAGGATCTAAGCTGAGGTCCAGGCCTTGCCAGCTGTGGAGAGGAGCAGATGGATCTGCAGTATAAAAATAGATCGAAGCAGACTTGTTCTGCCTCTTTTCTTCACCAGCTCAAAGTACAGTCCCAGAGGTGCCTGGTCAGCTGAACCAGAGCAGAGAACTGGGTGCTTTGCAGCTGCCAGACTGCTTGGAGCCCATTAGCTATTGTCAGAGACAGGAATTTCTCTCTCTTCAGTCCCATTCGCCTTACAGCTGCTGTGTGGACAATCTTGTTTGCTCACAGCTGTTGGCAGCATGTTACGTCCCGTTTCCCTGGGGCAACACAAGCAGGAGAATGGGGCATTTCTGTGAGACACCATGTTCCTAAACTCTGCTATACCTTGCCTCAAGAAGCAGAGGTATTAGTCTGTGGCTGTGTCCTCTGGATGAGATCTCTGTACAGCACCTAAGGAAATGTGCTGAAGACATGCACCAGTGTGTCGTGGGCACAGTTTCAACTAGTTGATTGGTAGATTTTGCAGCATTCAAGACCTCTGTGTATTGCACATGGAAATCTCACCTTTTCCCAACCCCAGCTACAGGGGGAACATTTTGGAATGCTATGATCTTTGTCATTGCTTCAAGTGCCTTGGCCGCTTGTTCCAATGCCATAAGTTCATGCCAAAGCTCTGAGGTTAAAATGCCCTCCAAAGGCATCTGAGGCTCATAGTCCTTGGTCTCGCCTGTAGATGAAAATGGTGTGTCCCCTGTGGATACTTCCTGGCCTAGTTGTTCATCCTAGCACTTTCCATCTAGGCTTAGGAATTTTTCAACTCCAAAATACAATGGTTTTTGTGCACAAAAGCAATTGCGAAGCTGCATCAATACTCAGAACAGAGCAGGCAGGATGTGGTCCCTCTGCACTGTGCCTGCAGAGCACTGCCAGCCCATCAGTCCTGAGGCACGTGTTTGCATAAAACCCCCTTCTCAGTTGGCATCCCCACTCCATCCCCTCCTGCTAACTGAATAAGGATCCCATGGATGCTTCCTGAATGGGCTTTCATAAGGCACTAATTTGATACACTCAGGGCATCTTCCTGTAATGAATGTTCCTGAGGTAACTGAAGGTGAATTTGCATGGGTAGGTGGGGGGAACAGGGCAGGACTGCTGGCAGAGATAATGGGAGGAATAGAAGAAAACCCTTTTGTTCCTGTAAATCCTGAGTTTGTTGTGTCTGTCTACACTCACTGTCTCCCTGTGCTGTGTTTTGAAGGTGGCTGCACTCTTCCTCTCCTCCTCACTTTTTTGGGGTATTTCTTGTGCATCTGTTCTGCTGCTTTTTCATTTTTGTTTTTTGTTTCTTTGCTGGTTTCTTCCCCTCTGCTCTATGTTCTGCTTCCTGAAAAGCCGCATGCTGTGGTGCGTGAGGGAAAGGCACTGAGGCTGGCCATATCTCTCTGCACCGGCATCCCAGGATATACTAGCTGATTCCCTGCTATTTCTTTGAGGGAGCAAGAAGGAAAGCAGGAGCAAAGGATAACACCATTGGGAGAAACCAGGTCAGAGACTYGAGATGCTGGCTGAAGAGGTGGTGTGCAGGCAGGCAGGGCCCTTTTGATCAGAAATTTCCAAGAGGCTGCAGATGACAGCTGTGGAGATGACTGCTCTTTCGGTTGACTCCATGCTCCTCTCTGTGCTTGGTGCAAAAGTGCCACTGAGGTAGTCTCACTTTTTGACTCAGACACTGCCTTTTTCTTTGTACCAGAGGAGTTTTTGACACAGCAAGTCTTTACAGTTTGTAGTCACTTATGCCATGAACCTGAGATATTGCTGTTATTGCATGGATATGGTAGAGGGGCCCAGGGCAAGAGGTGGGGGAAGAGCCTGGGCTTCTTGCTCCTAAGGCTCATGCTGGAATCACAGCAGTGGTACCCACAGTCCTGGGCCTGGACTCTCCCAGCACTCTGCCTTGGCAGATCTGCTTTCAAGTCCATGCCTACTCTTTCTGCATTTTTACATTCGTCCTCGGGGGAGTAAAAGCTTTGTAACCTTTGCCTTCCTGCCCTCTTCTTTCTTACCTTTCACCTAAGCATCACATCCTAAAAGATCTGCTCAGCCACCAGCCTGAAAGCACTTATTGGCCCTTGCTGACAGGTTCCCCATGCCGCGTGGTGCCATTTTCCTGTGTGTCCCAAGACTCCCGCCAGCTGCCCTCTCCATGCTCCCTTCCAGCTGCTCACTGGTGCAGCTGTGTCCATCCCATTGGCACATGCCAGTCTCAGTAGATCCTTGTTCCCAAAAGTTACCCTGACTGTCTGAGTGCTCAGAAGATGGCTTCATCCTAGATTTCCAGGTGCTACCACAACTTAAATCTTCAGTACATGCATTTTTCCTTTACATATGCAGTTTGTTTTAGCCAAGGGAGGAGACAGCACTGCTGTCCAGCCTGRCTCCTTCTATGATAGTTTCTCTTTGGGAATATTGTCCTTGATCACAGACCCCTGTGCTCTCATTTGGTGCTGGGAGACAGGAAATAGCGGCAGCACCGAGCCTTTCCACATATTTACAGCATTTCCTTCTGCTTGCTGGTGAAGCAGAAGAGGGCTGTCTAAAGGGCTTGGGTTTTTTCTGAGCAAGTTGGATTTGCAGAGTAGAGGCAATTGCTGTTCCTCTAACTTGGGAAGCACATGGTGGGGAAAAGGTAGCTTCTGGAGCCTGGGGACTTGGGTTTTTCCTCACAGATCTAGAAACCCTGGGTTGTCAGAACTGCAGACACCAAACCACCAGTGATGTGCCAGTAAACAGACTAGGCAGCATCTGCCTTGCATTTCAATAGCATAAACGTGACATTTTGCCCCCTGACTGTTTCTTTCTTTAGCTCCTTGATGTTTGGTATTTACAGAAATGTTTCAGCCACTAACTTGATGGGATTCAGCTCACAAAATGGCTGTCTTGTCTCTAGTGGCTGTCATGAGAGGTCTCCGTGCTTCACGGGGGAGCTCAGTGTCGCACCTACATTCAACAGTTGGAGGCTGTCACGGTGCAGAGGTGGGAGGGAGCCTTCATGGGGATTTCCAGCAGCACAGCAGGAAAGGTGGGACCAAAACTGGTGGCTCCAGCAGTCCAGTCCAGACCTTGCTTCCATCTCCCCATCCCCAGTGAAACTCTAGATACAAACCAGAATCTGGACTAAATGCGTGTTTTGATCACTGTGTTTTGTGCCTGATGCACTTGGTGCAGGCTGTTAACGGCCAGGCTGTACAGCAGGGGAAACAACCTCCAAAACACAGCCCTTCTTAAGCCCCAGATTTGGGCATCTAAGTTGGTGTAATAATTCAGCAGCACTTGTATTGCAAGTGCAGCATGTGCATAGTTGTACCTCTCTTTTTTCTGATGACCACTGAGGGTCATTTTTACTTTTATTTTTGGTTGTTAAACTCTGACAGGATGCTTGAGCTGGAGGACAGGGAGCAGAGAGAGCTCCCTCTGCTGTCTGTGGGCTTTTAGGTTCCCAACYAATTCGGTTCCCACTCAGATTAAATATTTTGCCAGGGTGGAAATGACATTGGAAGCTATTCAGCCTATAGATGACTCTGTAAAGGACCCATATCAAATACAATTATTGCTGTTAATATGCAAGACGCAGTGCATCTCACAGCACCCTGTGAGTAGCTCTGCTGGCTTCTGTGGCACTGTGGTCACAGCCTGTGTGTGAACGTGAATTCAGGTTTGGACCCAGTGTGATATACCATTGAGAAGGGATGGACATTGCAGTTTTGGTATTCAGCAGAGGATGGACTAGACTGGGGGACGCTCATGCAAGAGGTCTACCCTGATTAGGTAACACCTGTGCTGTGTCATCCTGTGGGAGGCCAGAGGAAATAAAATCCTGCTCAATTCTGGGTAGAAAGCTCAGGTCTGTAAAGCAGCTTCTTCTGTTGACTTCTCCAGTCATTTACTTCAGGCAGGTTTCCCCACTCTTAAACGAGACAATGATGGAGACTCAATTGTCTTCACCAGGACACTCCTCCCCAAGGCGACACTACTTGACTCAGCATCAAGACTAAGGCCCTTAGCGAGATGCTAAGAAGTCAGATAGGAATGGGGCAACCACAAAGGATTTTTAAAAGCAATTAAGCAACTTAAGAGCAAAAGCGCCTCTAAATTACTCTGAATGTTTGGCTTATTAAGGTTATTAGCCCAGGTCCTTTTTTGTTCTGGTGTAGCCTGAAAACGTTCTGAGTTGAACTGGACAGTGCCTTGCCAGAGTGCTTGCAGCAAGCTGGGTGGCAGCTCTTCTCTTTGCCTTGGACAGCTCAGTATG
Source organism: Phoebastria nigripes (assembly GCA_035582835.1). Taxonomy (NCBI): domain Eukaryota; kingdom Metazoa; phylum Chordata; class Aves; order Procellariiformes; family Diomedeidae; genus Phoebastria; species Phoebastria nigripes. The sequence goes on along the minus strand of JAYKAV010002464.1, from coordinate 659,455 downwards.
GCCTCTCACCTCATGTTTATGAGGCCTCCTTTTTCTTTTTGGAGGGTCTTCCCTTTTGCTTACTTGCTTTCTGTTTTTTTTCCCCCAGCTCTCTCTCTATGCAGACCACATTTTGGAATTGTGCTCAAGAAGACATTCCAGCTGTGTTTCTCAGCTGTAACATAATCAATCCTTTGTTATGGTATTTCAGTTAGGTGCCCCTGAAGGGTGAACAGCTCTGGTCAGGAGCAACAAGACTTTCTTGCTCTGACTGTTCACTGGCCTGGCAACTGATAAAAGTGCTATTTTTCTTCACCTCAGTTAAACTGCTAACATGTCCCAGCATGTACAAGGCGTGGAGGTTCAATAAACCCAAAGGCCTATTGTTAAACAAGGTAAGTCATCCTAAGAGGCCAGGCATTAGATGGTTTTCAGTGCTTCCCTCTGTTGTTTTTCAAGGATCAGACAGCGAGGTGATGTGGCAAAACAGTCCATAGCATGAATGGAAAACACTGTGTTCCAGTTCTCTGTAAAGGCCCAAGAATAGCCACCTCGGTGCTTCCTGTGTCTGGCTGATGCTGAACCATCAAAGAGACATTTTCTGTGGGTTAAACTGAGCTCTCTGCTTCTTAAATATTTCTTTTGCTCTTAAGTTTGGCCCTTGCTTTGCTAGCAGCTGTACACATTGAACAAGCTAAAAAAGAATACAGTGTAAAAAAATTAGACATAGAAATAAGACAAAGGAGTAACAGAAACAACAAGCACCAATTTGATCACGCGTCTGAGTTCATCCAGACCATATGGAAGCTGTGAATTTTAAGCAGGCAGCTGAGAGACAAAATGGTAGTAATTTAGAAGTCTTGTTTGAGTGAGTAAGTGAGAACAAAATTTCACTTTACTTATGAAAGTAAGTGAGAACATACTTATAGGTCAAGCATACATGGGTGAGGGAAGCTGAATCACTGGCAAATCAGAGGCAGGAGGAAAGAATGGGATGCAGAGGTCTGAACTGGTAAGGGTTATTGCCTGGGACATTAATATTTTGTCTAATGCATAAGGAGATGGAAAGGTGAAGAAAGGCCACAGGCATGCTAATTATTTGCAAATTGCACTATGTCATCTTTCCCTCTGCCCAATTTTAACCATTGTTTGGTGCAGGCAGCAATACATGTGCATGCTACATCCATCCATCTTCATGATAGCTGGGTTAAATTGCACAATTGTTATAAATACCATTGGCAGGCAACTCTTATTGCTGCTCCCAGCCTCTGTCCAGTAATCTGTGGCTCCAGGGTCTGGGCACTAACATTTTGAAACTGTGGTCAATCGGAGGGTATTTTTATGCTGCTGCTTCTCTCACCTTTTTATTCCATCATTCAGCTAAATCACTGTGTTGTAAGTAAGCATTCTTCTAGGACTGGTAATTCAAGATCTTGTGATTCAACATGACTAGAGAATGGTTCTTTGTACCTGTAAGAAGCAAGGAATCCTTCTACTAAGATTTTGCTTCTAGCCTTGGGGAGAACTTCCACACCAAAAACTACAGCTTTGTGTACACAAAGCTTCCCACGTAGTTTGGTAGTGGTTTCTAAAGAGGGCTGGCTCACGGTGGAAAATTACACTATGTTAGAAGGAAGCTTTGAAGACCTGTAATAGTTAACATGAAATTAAGCACATAACGTGAACAGAGAAGCATGGACCAGCAGATGTGATAGTGTATCATATTTTTGTACACTGAATGTAAGGTCCAAGTGAATCTCTTAAGTGTTGCAATTCCTCAGGACCACAGCCTAACTTGATGTTGTTTTGCAGTGCTGAGCAGCCCTTTGGTATAATTGCTTCTTCCCTCCCAAAGCCTGAACATCTGGATTTATAGTGACAAAAGCAATCCAATGACGAAGGAAATGAAAAATGGTACCCCTGTGTATTAGAAAAGAGGCTGGGTATGGCCTGAGTCACAGCACATGTAAGAGACACTCTGGCATGCCCCAACTGTCCTGTCCCACAATAACAGTACCACTGCTGCTCTCCTCTGTTGGGAACTGCTGCTCACGGTGACTGGATCTCAGCATAAACATCTTTAAAAGCCCCTCTGCCATCATCTGTAAATGGTGATCCACCAGCCACTCTCAATGGGAACTACTGATATTAACCCCTATCATTCTGCCCTAATATCAGTTCATTCATTAACTTTCTATGTTTTATATGCATGTCTGTTAATTTTCACCTACCACTGCCCACGTCTCTGGGGAGAACATACAACCCTTGTGTTACAGGATCATAAAAAACTATAGCTGAGGGGATGCAGCAGTAATAGGAATGAACACTGTCTTCCTGGGACAATTACGAATTTTGGTGCCTCTTGAAGGAGCTGCATCTTGCACATCTTCACCTACTCGCACATCTTCACCTCTGCTTGAAGTGTCTGATAATGCTCTGCTGAGTCAAGGTGAGGAGGGGAAGATGGATGGGTAGGTAAGTGTTGTGGTTTAACCCCAGCTGGTAACTAAGCCCCACACAGCCACTCGCTCACTGGGATGGGGGAGAGAATTGGAAGGGTAAAAGTGAGCAAACTCGTGGGTTGAGATAAAGACAGTTTAATAAATAAAGCAAAAGCCGTGCACGCAAGCAAAGCAAGACAAGGAATTCATTCACTACTTCCCATCAGCAGGCAGGTGTTCAGCCATCTCCAGGAAAGCAGGGCTCCACCACACATAACGGTTACTTGGGAAGACAAACACCATCACTCCGAATGTCCCCCCCTTCTTCTTCTTCCCCCAGCTTTATATGCTGAGCATGACGTCACATGGTATGGAATATCCCTTTGGTCAGTTGGGGTCAGCTGTCCCAGCCGTGTCGCCTCCCAACTTCTTGTGCACCCCCAGCCTACTCGCTGGTGGGGTGGTGGTGTGAGAAGCAGAAAAGGCCTTGACTCTGTGTAAGCACTGCTCAGCAATAACGAAAACATCCCTGTATTATCAACGCTGTTTTCAGCACAAATCCAAAACATAGCCCCATACTAGCTACTATGAAGAAAATTAACTCTATCCCAGCCAAAACCAGCACAGTAAGTGTATATGAGCTCTTCACTGATTTTTCTGATTAACTCAGGAGGAGAAGGCTGTGCTAGAGGGAGTTCCCAGGACATAGCCTGGCTTGATGGAGGCTTTTAAAAATTATTTGTTTTATTCAGTTCCTGGAACTGAGCTGATGCTAGTAGTTGTTATTATGCTGGACCAGGAGAAACTGAACTGAGCGTCAACATGTTTGTCAGTGACATGCTTGTGACTGCTTGCCATTGTGGAACAAAAGATGTAAAAGGTGAGTAAGCAGGTAGCAAAACATGGATATGAAGACTTTGCAGGCTCCCTTTTGYTCTGGAGACCGAATCAAATAGAGTGTGTGTTGGGGGAAGATGTGCTGTAGCATTGCCTTTTGCAAGTAGTGTCTTTTTTTCTGCTACCACTGATAAAGGAAAAAAAAAGCTCCTTTATTGTCACCAAGTGCCGTGAATAGCCTATCATCTGATCAGTTAGAGATTTGATTTGGTAAGGAGGCTCTGGGCTAGCAGTTTATGGGACAATGTGCTATCCCAGCTCTTTATTCCTGCATGCCCTATTTATCCATCACACACCCCTGCCACACTCACTCATTCCCTGCTCTCCTCTTTCTTACATCTGTGGGTGGACCATGTCTTGCAGATGATCTGTCTAGGGAGCGTGTGTTACGCTTCCCTCCAGTTCACATGACTCTGGGGATGTTTGTTCCCTCACCAGTTATTTATGAGATCCCGTGAAAATGTAAGGCGTGAGGTAAATGGAAATCTCCAGACATGCAAATGAAGGGGGCTATGTATTGTTTCCAAAACCATTTCTTTCTGCGGTCCTTTGCTCAGGGTCTTTCTCACCCAGAGTTGCTTCTTGGAGAGAAGCAAGAGCTAGTGCTCTCACTGTTGCCAGTGATTTTGTTAAGTATTCCCCCAGGACATCCTACGTATCTTTGATGCAGGCTCACTTGTGTGTGTGTTGGCTGCCTCCATCCCCATCAATGGTGCTTTCTCTCTCTCCCTCTCCTCTCCCAGTGCCTTCTACCCCTACCAACTTTAAGTGGCAACTTTTGAATAATCTTTGCTGACACAAGCTGCCTTAGTTGTAGTTTCTGCAGGGGTTGGGAAGGCTCCTCATGCAAGGAATGTTCAGTCCTTGGGGTCATGGAAACCAGCCAAGAATTTCTGCTCTCCCATTCCCAGGGGCATGAGGAGCCTGCAGAGGAAAACCAAAGGTGACCATTTCCTCAGTTTAAATGTCATTGACCTGAATTGGAGATGTTTTCCAAGACTTTTTAAGATCAAGAGAGCAGTTTTGGAAATATGACTGGTATCTTGATGGAGAAGTGATAATTTCAAATTACAGAGTCCTATAATACAATATAGGAAACTGTCATTTGGAAAAAGAAAGCATCAGGCACTGTTGTCATCTGACAAAAGAAAGCATCAGGCACTGTCTCTTTAAGTCTTCAGAGCCTTTTTTTCAGCCACTTGATGCATGTTCAATGAGAGAGCTGGATATTAAATGGCCAGGTATCATTTCTTGCATGTATGAACACAAAATATCAAGATAGGCTAAAAAGTTAGCTATATGCCATATGATCAGTGAGGACAGTGTGTTACTTGGAAGGAGGAAGGAGGTGACAGTGGGACTAAAGCTGTCTCTTTTCTGTAAGACTGATATTTTAACAGCTCTCATGGGAGGAAGGACATGTTCAACCTAATAGGATAATGGAATAATATGTTGAACATATCGGTTTTGACACAGACCAGCTGGTGGCTGTAGACACAAATAACCTAAGGAAAACAAATTTGAAATGTTTCAGGAAATGGCTATATGCATGCAGTGCAGTGGGGGGGCAGGAGGGTGTCTTCTGTGTAAAAGAAAAAAGATAAAAGCCCCTCTCTCTGGCTGTGGGAGGAGTGTCTCACTCATTCCTGGAAAGGACTACATTCCATCCTTAATGATAGTTGGGGCTATAAATTTAGTACTGTCTTCTCCTCTGGACCCACAGAACTCTGCACTGTGAGGTTGGACCAAAAGTGAGGTATGGAGTCTAGTTGGTAAACAGAAAAATCCCCAAAACCAAACAAAAAACCCTCCTACAGTTACTGTTAGAAATTTCCTCAGAAATTATTGGTATGGTAACTATTGCTCTACACAAAAATTATCTCCACCAGCAGGTCCTCCACAATCTCTTCCCTTCCTTCTTTCTGCTGCCTTTGTGTTTCTAATCCATCTTGTCTTTTCTTCTCTGTCCAACTAGTTTAAATACCAGTCTCCATAGACTGCTGTCCAGCAATGAAATGGTTAACACGGACTTCTTAATTCAAGTCTTTTTTCCTTCATAAAGCCAGTTTTTGAGTTTTGGAGCCCAGTGAGATACCTGGGTAGAAGGTAATTACTCTTCTCAGAGTTTTGATTTCAGGCTCTCTGCAGGCTTCAGCAGACGCTATTTCAGCTGCTCCATTCTATTGACGTGTGAATTATTTTCTTTGAAACTGTGAAAGATAGAAATGTACTTTTCTTTCTAAAGTAAAGCTCAGATCCTGAACTGGAGCACATCAGGCAAACCACAGCCAGTTGGTGGATGAATGCATAACCATATAGGTAATATGATTCCTTCAGTGCCTCTCTCAGGTCAAGAGTCACATATTGTGTCTTCAGGCAACATGCAAGTCTGTTCTGTGTTTACAACTGGCCAAATTTCAGTATGTTATGTGACAACCATAATAGATGACTCCAGGTTCACTCTGCTGTGGCTAGGAACAATAAGACACGAAAGACAGTATCAGTGTTGTAAACTGCTAATGAGCCTTTGAAAGATGCCAAAGATACCTAAGATCTTGAAGAGGCCAGTCAATCCTCCCCTTCTCCCCTTGGCCGCTGTGGATCCACTCTTGCCCTGGCGCGCGCTTTCTTTCTCTCTCTCTCTTTTCAAAGTCTTTAGCTCATGCCATTACAAGTCAGCAAGCATTCATATGTGCTCAAGCAGAAGGATAGTGGAATGTGTTTCACTCTTCATAAATGCAGCTTCCTTCGTCCTCATTTGCCAGCAGCATGTCAGCAGCAAGCATCACTTTCTTCTGTAAGAATGGCTTTGGTAAAAGGTGCGCTAATGAGATATACTCCATTGACGAGTTATTTCTGGCACAGAGCTGGAAGGAAGTCAGCATTACACACACTTTGGCCTGGGAAGGTCTGAGAACCCTTTAAATACTTGGCTCAGAAATGGCTCTTTTCCTTTTATCTAGGAGATTTTTGCTTTCCTGTTAAGTTAATTAAACTTCTGTTTTGTCTTCCTCATGCTCTTTTGCCAGCATCTAGCCTTTTCATGAAGACATGAGTTCAATAACCATCATTTATAATGTCAAGCTTAGGTTACTATTGTTTGTTTGCCGAGTGCAGCTGCAACTGTCTGCCCAATTTCGCATGTTGCTGTGAGCCAGAGATATTGGCCTTCACTACACAAATGTGCCGTTGAGGCCTCACAGTGTCCCTTCCATGAGCTGTCCTTAAAAGATGTCATGCTTTGTCGTCTTCCCACTTCTCTGAAAAAAGGGCTTGTTTACAGTGGACATCTGATTTGGATTGCAGCGGAGTCTGCAGTTCAAGTGAAATACTACTTCTGGTTAGCACCTTGTATGGATATTCTCACTTTGGAATAAGAGTATGTTACTCAGAAATAAATTCTAAAGCAGATCAAATTATTTTGAAGCAGAAGTTTCCAGGCTGGGTGTCCATGTAAGTCCCCATATATAAAACCCCTGAATGCCTGAAATCTTGAGAGACTGGGTTCCTGAGTGTCTGGGGGTATGCATCAACTCATTGGACAAATTCAACTGAAGGGTTGAAGCCCCCCTTCCCACTTAGCACAAAACTGTGCTCCTACATCATGTTGCAGCAGAGCGATCCCACAGATGCTCCCTTTTTTCTTCCCCTCCCTGCCACCCARATCACACTGCAGCCCTAGTTACTTCTGGTCTGTGGGAGCCGTGAGTTGAATAGTTATGGTGAGAGACTAATGGGGAAGCATTTTAATATGTTCTGTCTTTGGGCCAGTCCATGCAATCTGCACTGGAGGTCCTTTTTTGACAGTGCCTATATGTAGAGATCTAACAGGTTTTTCCATAATAATCCCAGTGGTAGGAAGGATCTCATCCTTTGTGAGGGACAGGCCTTATATTAATTTCTTGGTTCACAGCTTGAATACCTTCCCACAAATGCAAGATGTTGACTGTTAGTGGATGTTGTTACTCCTTTTGTGCTGCCAGGTGTGAAACTAAAGATTAATGTAGCCCTTTATTGACTGCTGTGTGCAGGCTTTAACCTGCCTGAAGAATATTCAGTGCCTATCCTAAAAGTTACCCATTAGGCATTCAGTTCAGTGGGCAGGCTGAAGAAACAAACCTCTTCAACCTCCTTGTTGAGTTGCTTTGAATAACATCAAACCCAAACCCATACAATTGAGAGCCAGAGTGGTGTATTGAATCATTTAATACTACTTTGTTACTGGCCGAGCTGTTAGCCAAAGCTGTCGCACCTATAAAATAATGGGGTTTGGGCCATTTAATAAGCTCGCCTGAAACAATTTACAGTTTTTTGCATGAAATAATTTTTCAGTGATTTTTTTCTTTTTTTTTTTTTCTTAAGGGTAATGTAAGGCTCCTGTATTCTGCATTTGTTTTTAACTGGATAGCTCTGAGGTAGCTTTTTGGGATTACTTTACACTCAAATCCTTTATAGAGGGCTAAATGACTGAAAATTGTCCTTTTCAGAATTTCAAATAAGTTCCCATTACTTTCTATATGATATCCCTATCAACCCTATCAAATGCTTTTTCAAAGTTTATAGAATTCACATAGACCCTCCACTCAGAGGGGAACTCCTTGAGGATTTTCAAGTTAGCCACACAATAAATTCAAGACCATCTTTCTCAAAACTAGATTATTCAATTCTAAATTAGATGTCTGCTAATTCCATTCTCTAACAATATTCTTGCCAGGAATCTGGCAGTATAGAAACATCATGTTCCAGACTCTGCCTCATCTGTCCAGCTCTTACACTTAGAAAGATCTAATTTCTGCAAAGATTGAAACAAAAGATCTTTCTCCTACTATGAGGGGAGGGACATCTTCCTCTTCCCAGATTATACCTAAAATTCATTCATTTTGGTATAGACTACTACCCGCTTTGATGAAGGATTAGAACACTCTATTTATAGTAGGTGCTTAAAGACCAGGCTTCCTGAACCCATGGAAAACAAATGCGCCAGATTTTATTCTTTTGTTCTTTTAATAAACTGTCTGTGAGATTCTTCCCCTCCCCTCCTTTCCTGCTGGTTTACTTGCATTCTTATATGTTCAGTGTTTTTTTCTTCTTTGTTCCAGTTTATCAGCAATTTACACACAGTTGTTTCCCAGACTCCATGATTTCAACAGCAAAAATAACACTGACCTTTTGAGCCCATGAGCAATCTTGCTGGTGGCAATTTAGCAGAAAGTTACAGTAATGAACAAGAATGCTGCTCTAAATGTTAGATCATTAAATGTGCTTCATGAGTGTTTATTACTTCTTTAATGCACTTCCTGTGCACCAGGGAGATAGCCATATTCCAGGGAAGAATGAAGTTTTTAATTGACAAAAGTGGTCAATTTGTGAATCTCTTCTGGTTTAAAGATACATTTTCAGGTGTGATTTAGTCAAAGCAAGCAAGGAGGATGTTTCTAGCTAGAAAGACAATAGCGCTAACAACAGAAGGACTCTTCCAAAGGTACGTTAACTCTCTGAAAACTGAGCTGGGCTTTTCCTGTGGGAGGGAAGGGAGGTGAGGAGGGAGGGGAAGGTGACTGAAAACTTACATTTCACTCCCCAGACCTGGGGCTGGTTAGGGACTGCTTTGGTCCCAGGCATGCCTGAGAGCAGACAAAATGTATTGTCAACAATAAACTTCCTCAGTTTTCAGCCACTTCCCCTCACCCAGCCTTCCGAATGGCAGGAAGCCAAGAGCAGATGACACAAAGCCAACTTACGAGGTTTATAATTTGGCTCTCCTACTCTATAGGTGATTGTACCTGTGGCTTTTGCAGAGTCCATGGGAAAGGCAGGGAATCTAAACGCAGACCAGAATTTTCCATCCATATCAAAATCTTCAACTTCGCTTTGGCTTAAGTTTATGTACATAAACCATTTCTAAAACTGGTAAGAATACTTGTAAAGATTTAAGTAGAATTAGGAAAAGAGCTCTTTGTCTGTAACCATTGTAAAGGCAAAAAAAACCCCAAAAAACCCAAACCCCAAAAATCCCACCAAAGTTAAGTGTTATTAGCAAGAGGTCATGGTACAAAGAGTGACTTTAAAACAGAGAATGTTGGTTTTCCTTCATCACAGAACCCTTAAAGCTCATTTGTCTCAATGTATAAACCAAAGCAGGACAGAAAGGAAGTTTACTGTCTTCCTCCTTTTAGCTGTGTATTAAGTAGCATGAAGCTGGTGTTTTATCTTTCCCCTATATTTTAGGCCTGTCTCCTCTCCTACAACTTTTATTATGCTAATTGCCCTTCACTGCCTGTCTCTTACACTTGAAATGTTTTGCCTCAGGTATGTTCCAAGATAATTGTTTTATATCTCTGTATGAAGCAAGGGAATCTGTATTTGAGGTCAAGTAATGTAAAGATCTAGTTCAGTGATCTATGTTGCTGTACAATTCAGTACTTTATTTTGTGGCCACTGGAAAAGGACAGTGTAGAAGGTCATTTTAAAGTGTGTTGCAGCATCTAGAAAGCAAGCTTAGTCAGAGCATCAGTATCATGTGGCCTTGCAGGACATGTTGGGGTCCACGTCCACCTAAATAATTTGATAAGGTGTTAATAACAAGCAGCATGACCCTGTGGGTGATCTGAGACAGTTATTGCATTAGGGACACGAGTTATTCATTTATTTAGCTGGTCTGGGGAACTCTCTGTGACCCATTTCAAGGAATGACAGCAGAAGAAAGTGTCTGGAAACATGATTCGCATGACAGTAGCAGGATTTGTAAGAAGCTGGGTGCTTCAGAGGGAGTATATGTACATACCACTAACTTAGGAAGGAAAGACAGAAATGCTGCCTACAGTCCTGCCCACTAGCTCTGATACGTGATGCTGTTCAGCCTTTGCTCCTATCTTGGGTTACAGTGGAAAGATTTTGTTTGTTTGTTTAAATCTTTTCTTGGGTCTTTCCCAATTTTAGCCTGAACTCTAGATATTTGCCTCTTAAATTCAATCTCCAGGGTGCTTCTGACTAATGCCAGGGTGCTATTGTGGGGTTTTACAGGAACTCTTGGGAACAGTCTTGCAGCACAGAGTGTGTGGACCAGTATTATCAAAACCCAGTTTTAGCTCTGAGATGGTATCTGTGCAACAGAGGGTTTCAACACAGAAGCACACAAGAACTGCTTTCTGTACAGATTACGCTGTGTGGTCCTGAACTTCTATATCCGACTTTCTGGACCACCCTCACTGAAGGCAATAGAGATGAAAAGCATGCATGCTTCAGAACTGTTTTGTAGGAATTTTCCCTCGTTTTAAAGAACTTTTGTTAAATAAAATAATTATTTTCCTCTAAACCATTTATTACAGCCTGGGTTCATACCAAAAGGTTCAGCTATTTCCCAAAATAATTACTTGGTCCAGGTAATGCAGAACTGGGAACAAGTTTAAATACAGAGGTTTGAAGAAGTCAAAATCAGACCTGGGATCTGGATTCAAGCATCATACTTAACAGATAATTGCAATGACTAAGGTGGAACATTCAGACCTAAATCCAAGCTCTCTAATATGCTTTGTCTGGGATATGGAAGGCATCTTCCTTTATTAGGTTACTTTCCTGGTCAACATTAACATTTCATGCTTTGAAGTTTTATTGTGTTGGCTAGAGTTATACCTTTATATACGCGTAGTCCCTATGGAATAGCCTGATCTCCTTTCATCATTATTAGTAATTCTAGGCTTGTCATTTCCTATTCATGCAGTCTGGACCTCACTGCGTTGTTGCAGGATGGTTGATACAGTGCACAGGAAATGTACTGTTTTTTCAGGTCTCAACTGTTCGTGAGTATTCTTTTCAGGGGCTTCAGTTTTATTGCCATGAAGTCCCATTTCCTACATGTAGTTCAATTTACTAAATTACAAACAAACAAGGCACCAATAGAGAAGTCAGTGAAAGTTCACACTAAGAATAGAAGCTTGAAGAGAAAAGTTCAGTTATGTGACCTTCAGGAGCTGGATACAAAATAGACCTGCTGTTTTTCCCTTTAATTTGCAGTCCAGGCAGAAAAGAACTTGAACAGTTCCCAGAGAAACCCAGGCCCTTCTGTTTGTTTCTACGAATCCTCCAGAAATGCTTTATCTGTTAGTTGACATCCTGAGTATGCTGATATGGAAATGAACTTAGTTGGTCTCCTAATTTCCCTCCTGTATTGTCAGCTGATTTTCACATCAATCTCCTGTTCTGCAATGTTTAGGAACAAAATGTTACTGATACGTACCTTTAAAATTGGCCATTAAAGCAAATTAGGATCACCAGATGAAAAATACCATGTAAGTATCAGTCACTGCTTATTATTGCCCTTTAGAAATATGTTTGGGAAAGAAAAATAATTCCTAAGAACAGGTTTTTAGGCCATTGGTCATGAACAGGGAGATGCTACACTGATGAGTAACAGTGCAAATACTTATGCAATGTACTAGCTATCCAGACTTTAAAAAAGTTCCTTCTTTTCAAATGATGGCTTTTTTCTTCTCCTTCGTATTCACCATTTTTGTTTTATAGCATACTATCATCCCTACTTTTAGCTTATCTTGAAAATTCCCCCAAAGATTAAAGGATTTTCCCAATTGCTGTCTAAAGGAGTTAGTCTGCTCTTTAGGAGTTACTCCAAAGGGTTTCTGCTCCTAACAAAGCAGCAGAGCAGTGCATCTGCCCTGGTGCACTTGCCATACAGAGCATCGCTGCAACTTCTTGGGTTAAAAAGGGTGGATTAGAGTGAAAGAATCACATATCTCAACATACCTTGATGAAACCAGACTATCCCTGGATACTTTCTGTTTAAAGTTAAATATTAGACACTGTCTCCCTAACATTCTTTTTTTATGTAGCTTAAAAGGCTTAATATTTAACTCAAAATACCTAACAACTGCAGATGCTAAGTGCTGAATGTTGTTGTATCCTCCAGAATATACATAAAGCAGTGCTTAAACTCGGTGTGATATATTTAGACATGTGTAGCCATCCCTGGACTTGATAACTGGTTTTCTCATTCAAATGAAGCGCTTATGTTCCCAATTTCAGTTGCATTTTGAAGCAAAAAGCACAGCCAATAGTTCAGTGGGAATAACTGGTTTAAACAGGGTGTCCACTTGGTACCTGCTGAAAGAAATATCCTTTACTGAGGTGCACTATTCTTTGTCCCAGATCACGGTCTTAATTTGTTTGATCCTGACTGACATTAACTTTTGTTTTGGGATGAATTCCCAATTATATTAGGCCTCAAATCCATGTTGAAGACAAAGTTATTTTTTATTACTGGCTCCTGTTCAAAGTCTTATTGCAACTAAAATGCGTATCTGTGAAAACCATTGCCATTTTATGACCTCTTTCCTATTTCTAAGCCTTTTTGTTGAATGGTATCATTATAAAAAGCTCCTAAAGATGTTCTGCTTTTAGATGAGTTATTTCTGAGGCTGAGAAGTTGGTCCAGAAGTGGCAAGTAGCTGGGAATGGCCACATCCATGCCTCTTTAACCCTTTGAGGCATCTCAGGGTTAGCCACCAGAGCACAGGGTGCACATCCCAACCAGCCCTGCGACAACTAAAGAGGATCGGCCCTACTGCTGCCGTCTAGCGCTGCCGGGGCTCTGCACCCATACCCCTCCGTGCCCCGGCCGCCACGGCGGAGCGCCTTCGCGGCCCTGGATGTGAGCCGCGCCCGCCAAAACCCCTCTGAGGAGAAAGGGGCGTGTTCCGGCGGGGGCTGCCCGGGGGTAAAGTTCGCGGGGGCGCGCGCGTGCTTAACGGTCAGCGTGCGCCTAACAGTCAGCGTGCGCCCAACCGTCTGCGCGCCTCGCCCCGTCCCGCGCTGCACTATGGCGGCAGGCCTGGAGTCGCTGGAGTCATGCTTGGAGCAGCACATCCCGCCCGAGGACCTCGCTGAGGTGAAGCGGATCCTCTACGGGGGCGAGGCAAGGTGCGCTGCTAGGACGGGGGGGAGGTCATGTTCCGTCCCGTCTCCCTCCTCCCCCTCGGTCTCTGCCGTGGATGCCCAGCCCGGGAGTGAGGGGGAAGGAGTCGGTTTGAGAACGGGTGCACAGGACACAGGGCTGGGCTGAAAGGAAAAAGAAGGGTAGGTCCTGTGGTGCTCGTGGCACTTCGGTGAGGTTAGGCTGTGGTGAGATAACTGGGGTAGTTTGGAGGTAATGCAAGTTTGGGAAGCAGGGGGTAGAGAGGTCGTATGAGAAGGTGGCTGACTGGGATGAAAGACCTGAGCGGGATAGTTTTGAGGGGGGGCTGGGGAGCTCGTGGCTTCGGGGTGAGGGAGCTGGAAAAGTGTGCATCTAACATGAGGAAAGATACGTTGGAGAGAAGTGTTTATAATCTGGGGGTGGCAGATGAAAGTTTGTACATATGTGCTCCTTGATTTCTGTAGCAAGGTAATAGTGTCTAGAAATCACAATTACAGAGGAGGACACTGGGAGTTTGCTGCCGTGGAGGAGAGCAGTGAGATTTGCACATGACCTGGCTATTGTCTGACTGTTCCCTTGTCTGATAGTGCATATGGGGACATGGGAGCTTGGGTGTCTCTGCAGGGGTAGACAGTATTTGTGATCGTTTTGATCCATTGCATTCAGAGCATAAAAGGAGAACATCTCATCTTGAAATGTCTTTGTTTCCTGTTCAATCTAGAAAACTTAATTTGCCAGTTGCTGCTCTATCAGCAGCTCAAGAAAGAGATTTTGAGCTACAGGGCTATGGATTTGAAGCTGCTCCAGAGCAATTGAGAAGGCCACGTATTGTTCGAGTAGGACTGGTACAAAATAAAATTCCACTTCCCACAGACACAGCCGTGGCAGTCCAGGTATGCAAACTGGGATCTGGGCCGTTTGTGTGTAACTCCTCTTCTACTGGATTGAGAAATAACATGCTTCAGTTGTTGATGTTAAAAACTCCATCATGAAATGTCTGCTGATTGGCAATGTAGGACCCATACAGTATACTGTAAGGAATTTGAATGACACATTCAGTTTTATTGTTTCTCAGAAAAATCTTGTGTTTACCTAGTGAATTGCCCAACCTGTCTGCAGTTTTTCCAAAGCTAAATATTTAGTCACTGATTTTGTACATGACAATCCTTTGCCTCTAAAATGAAACAGAAAATCATTTACCTGAAATCAAAAGAGATGGCAACCCATGGAAACCACAGGTGCAGTTCTTGTTTTAATTGAGAATTGTTCCATTATAGGAAAATCCGTTAGAGTAAACACAGATTAATAAAGCTGTGTTCATTATTCTTTGTACAGGAGTAACCCAAATCTTATTACAAGGTGACCATCATCTCCTAACAACTTGGACACAAAAGCACTGAGGTGACATATATAGAAATAGCCTTCTAAAAGTAGCTTTAAAAAAGTAAAAGAAAATACCACATTTATAAAATCTCCTGCAGTAGTAATTTCGTACAGTGACAGGACAGAACATTTCTGAGGTAATTTGTTTTGGAAAGATTGCCTGTCACAGATGCAAGTAATTAATTCAGTATATGGATCAAGTTTTTGGATTCTTTGTAGCATCTGTTAAAAAGACTACCAGTTATATTAATGATTTTACCTTATAAATAACTAGTTAACTATTTCTGTAAATCAGTGTACAGTTGTTGAGTTCATAGGTCACTGTTGACTTGTCTTGTGTCCTTTTTTTTTTTATTGACACCTGAAAGTATCAATGCAAAGTGCTACACCTATGCTTATCTTTAAGTAGAATACTCAAGAAAAAAGTACTTTGAAACAATGTTTTTGGACTAATTAATAAATGCTTTGATGTTTTTTCTTRGTAATAATCTACTTAGCTCTTTGGCCAGAGGGATTTAGAAAATAGTTTGGAGTTAATAACTTCTAGAGAGTGTCCAAGATCCACAGGTGTGAGCAGGATTCAGAGATAACCAGGGAAACGGACTGTCCATACCTCATATTTTAAGATTCTGAGTACTTGACTTTGAATTCACGTTTACTTAACATCGTTCTGTAGGTTGTTTACAATGAGCAGCAAAATTATAATTTTTGCTGATTCTGTTAAGATTTTTAGTTATTTGCAAGTCAGTCAGCAATGAGTTGCCATATATTTAAATGTTTTAACCATGGAATTAGAATTCCATTGGATTCCTTTCTCTATTTTCAGCAACTAAATGCTTTTAAAAATCGGTGTCTAAGTCTTTCAGTGCTGGGGAATGATAACTTCTTGAGTTATTCCCCCTGAAAGCAATGGGACTAAGTATAGAACAAGATAAATTTAATGTGAACAAAGCTTGCAAAACCAGGCTATTAATATACAAGTAAGCTAGAACATACAGCTTTTTTTATAGTGTGACACTTCTTGCAATCAGGTGGCTGCACTGCACAGACGAATTGAGGAGATTGTGGAAGTAGCTGCAATATGTGGGGTCAACATAGTTTGTTTCCAGGAGGCTTGGAGTGAGTATTTTCTGGGATTCCTTCTAGGTTGTCAGAGGTCAAGTTCCTTCTATTTTAACAAGAATCCTGTACTAGAAGTATGTCTTGTAAGTAAACAGCAGAGATTTTCCAAGATATGATAGTTGACTTTACTGATTTGCTTTCTAAAGGAGAAAACAAAGAGTCTTAGTTAGCAGAACTGTATGGAAGATGTGTGTGAAGTCTGTTACATTGAAGACTGGTGTATGCTGCAACAGTGGTATTTGTAGGTGTGCTCCTTCTTCGTGTCATCCTTCGTGATCCCTTCCTTATTTTTTTTCTTCTAAAACTTTGGGTTTTTTCTAGACAGATATTAAAATTTAAAAAAAATCTAATTTTAATTAAAATGGAGTCTTTGAGGCGTAATAGAAGCAAAAACCAAAATGAAGGCAGGAGTTGTGAAAACAGGTTATTCACAGAAAGTGTACACTAGTGACTGGGGTGTATTTTGTATTTTTACCTCTGGTAAGGCTTCACTAAGTGCATTCTTTCTCTTCTACTTTGCTCTGTGTGGGCCCAAAACTCCTTGCCCTTGCTAAAAATATTTTTAAATAGCTTTTGCTTTTAAACAAGGAAAACAACTGAATCATTCTTAAGTGTTTGATTTTTTTTTTTTTTTTTTTAATCTGTATTCATGCAAACAGTGTGTATTTCTTGAGTGACATGAACGTTCTTGTCAATTTCGTCTTGCATTGGTGTTTTCCAGCCATGCCCTTTGCTTTTTGTACAAGAGAAAAGCTTCCTTGGACTGAATTTGCTGAGTCAGCAGAGGATGGGCCAACAACAAAATTCTGTCAAGAGGTAAAAAAACAACCAAGCAAAAAAACTCCCACATCCAGCCTCCAACCCCAGCCCATAACTGCTACTGATTAGCATGGATTTCTCTTTTATGTACCAGTATTGTACCACTGAGAAAACTGAAATAATCACAAATAAATTTTCACCTTGCTTGACAAATATATTATGGCAGTGAGTGAAGTAGAAATGGACAACAACTACTGTGCTGAATATTTATTTTTTAAACTACTTTGCATTTATAGACTGCCTTGTACCATGGAGGGCGTATGAAACTGCCCATTTAACTATTCCTGGATTTTACAAGGGAGGAACAATTGTTCATACAAATGTTTTTAATTTCCGTTTAAAAGGTGTTTCTTGCTTAGAACAGTTGAGCATTAAACAATGCTTGTATGAAGGTCTGAGGAGAAGAATAGCTAGCCTTTTCTGAACAGGGAACACTTTCACACAAACCTTTTGCATCTCCCTGTGAAATGACACAAAATGTAGGGGGCTTTTTGCGGACCCAAAGATATTTGTTATTGTCTGGCTCTTATTTCTCCAGAGACTGTTGATTGCAAAGGTGGCAGAGGTTTTTTTTTGGTTTCTGGCAAATTTTTTTTTAATAAGGAATTTCAATTATTTTCTTTTACAAGTGATTGAAACAACAAAAGACTGTTTTGATGTCAAATCTGTTCAGATATGCACTGACCTAGTAAGCTTTTTTTAGACAGCATAATATCTTTAGTCTGATCTAGGGCAGGTGTGTGTTGCTTCTCGCTATGGAATTAATGACACTATGGAAGTTTGGAGAAATAAAGAGAAATGATTTGAAGGAAAAGACAATGTGCTAATAAACTGGCAGTCAGAAGTTGCTATATTTTTCATTTCTCACTCACACCTATGTTATTTAACACTTACAATTAACATGTAACACTATTTTACTTTTTTTTTTTTTTTTTTTTTTTTTAAAAATCACTTTTCAGCTAGCCATGGTGTCTTTCATTCTGGTATACCACTCATGTCGTATACCAGAATGAAAGAATGGGATGGGATATATCTCCTCCTATACCTGTGAATAGATAGATGTCGGCTTTGTAGTTTGACCATTGCTGTTAGGATGCTTTTTTTCCTGTTGGTACCTTGCATTTCTAGTTGAAGGATTTAGGTGGAAAGCTCTCTGTGATGTATCCATCTTTGATGCTAGAAACTGTGGTGATGTGGACATGCCAGTGTGGGTTAAGCATTAGCCCTTGATAGCAGAGTAATGTACCAGATAAACTTTTTTTAATCCTTCTTTATGAACAAAAAATGAAAATAATTTCTGCAGGCTTGTGTATAATAGAATTGTGTTCATTTGAATAGCTGGCAAAGAAATACAACATGGTTGTGGTATCTCCAATCCTGGAGCGAGATGAAATACACGGGGGAACTCTGTGGAATGCTGCAGTGGTCATTTCTAACTCTGGAGCTGTCCTTGGCAAAAGTAGGAAAAATCACATTCCAAGGGTTGGAGATTTCAATGAGGTAAGATGCAGTATTGCGATTATCAAGCTAGTCTTACTTTGCAGCTCTTGTTCGTGTCAGCATGTGTTGTATCAGACATATTGGCAGGAAATGTATTTCTAGAAAATGTGGTTCATTAAGTGTCAAATCAGTTTTTCTCAGGTGAAATTATAGTAAGTTAATTTATCAAGAATAGAGAATGATGACTCTTAAAGGACAAATAACATTGAATCTTTGTCATGTACTCTTCCTTGGCCTGATGGAAACTACAAAAGTATCAAAGATCTTTAAAACAAAATTCCCTAAGTCACAGCTTTGTTATGTTAGTTGTGCATGATTGGCTCAGTTTTTGCATATGTGCATGTTGAACTTACTTTAATTTGGAAGGCAGTAGTTTCATGGTTCCAGGTGTGAGCGTTATTTATGGTCTTGATCTCTGTTTCTCTGTGAGATTGTCTTGGAAATGACAGTTCTTTTGCTTATGTTTCTTTGAGCAGAATCCCTTAATTCATTATGCTTCTGATTCAATAGCTGGTTTACGGCATCTTCTGTTTACTAATCACATTACTTCCACTGAAGCCCCCAGCAGTTTTTAGGCTGTCCTCCAGAATCAGCTTCAGAAACTGAACTGGTAGTAAAGGCAATGTCAGAAGAAAACTGGTAGATCTGAAATGTGTTTATCCATCCATAGAATTATCACAAGCAGAAAGATCAGGATTAAAAATTAACCAAAGTCTAAAAATACATTCTTATCTAACTCAATCTCTCCTTGTCAGCTAAAGTGAGTAATTAACAGAGGCATTTCTTCTAAGCACTGGGGGCTGCTATATACCTGCAGTTGCTTTTGTTCCCTGTCCCAATGCTCCAGTCACTAAACTGAGGCTTCAGAATCCAAACTGCTTTTTTATTAATTTTAAAAGGTTTTTTTTGTGTCTTGAAACTTTGTGTTCAAAGACCTCTGGCAGTTTTGACCTGGGCTCCCAGACCTCATCAGGCTGGTTTGTGTTTCTTCAGAGGAGGCTGTTAATAGGTTTCTACACAATAGATTTCTGGCACAGGCCTGTCAGTCACCAGTGTTGACTTCTATCTTTAACAATTATTTTGATATTCAATATTATTTTATCAGATCTGTCTTTTAGCTGGCAAAACAGTAACTAACAAACCCATATAAAATACAAGCACTAATAAAAATGAATGTTGGTTACTTTCCACATTCTTGATTTGTTCCTTGTGTAAACAAACAAAAAATAAATTCCTGTTGCTTGTGCAAAAATATGTCTTTCAGTTTTCCAGACACTGTTTTGTGGAGCATCAACAGATTCCAAGAAACTTCTTGTTTCCAGCTATGAAACTGTAATGAAAGACACCTAAAAAAAGAAAGTATTTTTACTTTTCCATGTGAAGTATAAATAGAATTTCATTAAGAGTTTTGCATAATTCCTAAAAGGAGTTAGTTTTATAATCCTAAATGCCAGAATTACCACAAAATAATCCAGTATACTTGCAAGATATAAATACAATGATTTGACATTTCTTGTTGTATCTACCTCATTATAGAAGCAAGTAGTGTTTACCCAAAACAGCTCTGTCTTATTAGCTAGTTTTGTTAGCAAAGCATTAAGTCCATTCTTCTGAGCTGAGCAATTCTCTTAGAGGAACTTTAGAAACCACCAAGACTACAGGGAAGGATTATGCTCATCTCTGTTACTTTAGTGTTGTTTTCTTTATCAACAAAGGTAACCCCCAAGGAAGGGTTGAATTTGAAATTATTTTTTGTGGATTGTCTCTGTAGAGCAGATACAGAAAGGAGCCTTGTTAAAATCATCCTTGTTGAATCAGTGAGAACTAAATGGAAAGGGGAAGGATATTGGTCTGTAACCTATTCAGCCATGTGTGGGAGGGCATATAAATAAACAAAAATCAATCCTTCTTGAGACATCACAGTTTGTTACTGTGGAGTTGATTGTGACCTCTGGTGAGGAATAAAGAAATAAGAACTGATGAATTCCCTGAAGCAACAGCGTTTTTGTTTTTCTTCTCCTATTGTAATAAAAGAAAACTGGGAATAGAAGAAAAAATGGAAATATATT
This sequence comes from Phoebastria nigripes, assembly GCA_035582835.1. Taxonomy (NCBI): domain Eukaryota; kingdom Metazoa; phylum Chordata; class Aves; order Procellariiformes; family Diomedeidae; genus Phoebastria; species Phoebastria nigripes. The sequence continues at coordinate 639,317 of JAYKAV010002464.1, read as the reverse complement.
CAATCAGTGGAATTGTTTTGAAAAAGGATTGTGTGAGTGCCCACCGCGTGGTGTGCTCTCTACAAACATGAAAGGAGATAAAATCAGTGCCCAAGGGACTGTGCAAATTCATGAGACCTGATAATAAATAAGAAACATGAGATGTCACATTTACTGGGCATACTGAACCGCTAGTCCTTCTTGGTTTCGGAAGATGGTCCCCCTGTATCTATTCATGCCATTCTCCTACACTTAGATGAGGCCCTAGTTTGTTCCCCAGCTGTAACTGTGCTTGCTGTAGGCCTGATGTGGTTCTGCTTCTTTCAAAACCAATGGCAGTGGTTGTTACAATAGACAGATAGTTTCAATAAAAAGGGAATTGTTTTACAACACACCTTTCTTATATGATAAGAGGCACACCCCATTGGGTCAGGCTGGTGGATTACGTCCTTGCTTTTCTGTCTCTGAGATCATCACAAAAAGGTGCTATTAGGAATAAGTCTGGCCACTCTGCAACTTCCTCAGTATCCACCATCATTGTATTAGGGATGTTGGGTGGCATGTTCCTGTCTATTTCCTTTCTTATCTGTGGTTCTTTCATCAATGACTTTGTCTAATCCCTTCTGAACCTGGTGATAATACTTGCTTTCATAAAGAAGCAGATTTCAGAAGTGCACTGCCTGCTGCATGAAAAAAGTTACTTTGGTTGAGAACAGGTACAAGAGTAATTTCAGTCAATACCCACTGCTGCTGCTGGTTTGGGATTTCTGTATTCGTCTTATCCACTGCCTTTGTGATTTTGTAAATCTCATTCATAATGTTGCCCTCAGCCTTCTATCTGCAGATTGAAGAGCCTTTTTAGTTGCTCATCACAAGGGAGCTGCCCCATTCCCTTCATCGTTTCAGTTGCCTTTGCTTATTCCATCTCTAGTATATCCTTATTGAGATGCAGACACTAGAATTGCCCAGAGTACTCGAGCCATGGGCACACAGAATTCTTATAAACCAGCAAAACGATGTTTTCTGTTACATTTCAATACCCTTCCTGTTGATGTCTGAGATTTTCTTGGGTTTTTGACTACCACTAAGCAGGCAGCTGTCAGTGACTCCACACATACCCTTTTCTTGTATCTGGGAAGAACCATTTCTGTACATTTCATTTAGAATATCTCTGTGAATGTTTGTCTCTCTTGATAGYTAATAACAGTGCCCTATCCTTCTCTTCACTAGTGCCTTTTACAGGAACCAGTACATTTCTAACTGTTCAGAAATGTTTGATGTGATAAGGTGAAAGTTTGCAGCATATGGTAAATGGGATCTTTTAAGCCAACAGTTGGCTCCAGTTTCTTTAAGGAGTGTTCTCTAGATTTGTCCTGTGATTTTCCTGGTGGTGGTTTCAAGCCTTCTGTTTGTTTAAAGCAATAGGCATATAGGAAATTTAAATAACCAATCTGATACTTCCTTATAGCATTCATAAAATTACTGCATGTCATTACATAACAGGTGAATGTAAAGGAATTCCATGTTCTTTAAACAGTGTTCATCATCTCTCCCTTTAATCAGAATCAAAGGATCGTGATGACTTAGGAAAACTTTCTTATGTGGTAAAAGTACTGAGAGAGGTGCCTAAAGTTTGGCAATCTGTGGATCTCTCTTAAGCTTCTGTAGAAGTTTCTAGCATTAATATAAGTGTTTATGTCAAAGTCAGACAGCGCTTAGGTGTAGTATGAGTGAAGGGAAACAGAAAGGGGCTTGAATTTGATCTTAGCAGCCTAAGAGAGCCACTTTTTGCTATATACCCATTACAGTGCAGCTATGTACTAAATGAAAGGTGTTGTCCTTGCTCAGCCCCCTGAGCTGGAAGACAGGGACAGCAAGCAGGATAAATCCCCCATAATCCAAGAGGAAGCAGTGAACGACCTGCTACGTCACCTGGACACTCACAAGTCTATGGGGCCGGATGGGATCCACCCGAGAGTGCTGAGGGAGCTGGCAGAGGAGCTTGCCAAGCCACTCTCCATCATTTATCAGYRGTCCTGGTTAAYGGGGGAGGTCYSGGRCRAYTGGAGGCTTGCCAATGTGACGCCCATCTACAAGAAGGGCCGGAAGGAGGACCTGGGGAACTACAGGCCTGTCAGCCTGACCTTGGTGCCAGGGAAGATTATAGAGCAGTTCATCTTGGGGGCACTCGCAGGCCATGTGAGGGACAACCAGGGGATCAGGCCCAGCCAGCACAGGTTCATGAAAGGCACATCCTGCTTGACCAACCTGATCTCCTTCTATGACCAGGTGACCCGCCTAGTGGATGAGGGAAAGGCTGTGGATGTGGTCTACCTGGACTTCAGTAAAGCCTTTGACACTGTCTCCCACAGCATCCTCCTAGAGCAGCTGGCGGCTCACGGCTTAGACAGGTGTACTCTTCGATGGGTAAAAAACTGGCTGGACGGCCAGGCCCAGAGAGTTGTGGTGAATGGAGTGAAATCCAGTTGGCGTCCGGTCACGAGCGGTGTTCCCCAGGGCTCAGTTTTGGGGCCGGTCTTGTTCAATATCTTTATCAGTGATCTGGATGAGGGGATTGAGTGCTCCCTCAGTAAGTTTGCAGACGACACAAAGTTGGGCAGGTGTGTTGATCTGCTCGAGGGTAGGAAGGCTCTGCAGAGGGACCTGGACAGGCCGGATCAATGGGCTGAGGCCAACTGTGTGAGATTCAACAAGGCCAAGTGCCAGGTCCTGCACTTCAGCCACAACAACCCCATGCAACGCTACAGGCTTGGGGAAGAGTGACTGGAAAGCTGCCTGTAGGAAAAGGACCTGGGGGTGCTGGTTGACAGCCGGCTGAACATGAGCCGACAATGTGCCCAGGTGGCCAAGAAGGCCAA
>JAYKAV010002464.1:577564-636259 GCA_035582835.1 Phoebastria nigripes | reverse complement strand
CCTGAAAGGAGGTTGCAGCGAGGTGGGTGTCAGTCTCTTCTCCCAAGTAACAAGCAATAGGACGAGAGGAAATGGCCTCAAGTTGCACCAGGGGAGGTTTAGATTGGACATTAGGAAAAATGTCTTTACTGAAAGAGTGGTTAAACATTGGAACAGGCTGCCCAGGGAAGTGGTGGAGTCGCCATCCCTGGAAGTATTTAAAAGACATGTAGATGAGGCGCTTAGGGACGTGGTTTAGTGGGTGTGGTGGTGGTGGGTTGATGGTTGAACTCGATGATCTTAGAGGTCTATTTCCAACCTTAATGATTCTATTCTATGGTCTAATGACTTGAAGCTGGTAATCAGAAATTGGGAAGTGTCAAAGCAATGTTGGAGGTATTTTCGCTTTTTTAAGAAGTCTGCATTTGTGGTTTTTTGTTTGTTTTGTTTGTTTGTAGTCTACTTACTATATGGAAGGAAATACAGGACACCCAGTGTTTCAGACACAGTTTGGAACAATTGCTGTGAATATCTGCTATGGGCGCCATCATCCTCTGAACTGGCTCATGTTTAGTATGAATGGAGCAGAGATCATCTTTAATCCTTCAGCCACTATTGGAACGCTCAGGTAAAATACAAACTGATGTAGGCTGTTGCACGCTTTCTGGGTTAACTGAACCTCTGAGCCCCTCACTGGAGTCTCGGGCATCTTGCTGAGGTCTTGGAACGTGAGGTATCACTTCCTAGTTTTGCCTTCACGAAGGAATCTGCATTCTTCTCCATCTGGAGTTTTGGGCTACCAGTCTTCTCATAGTCACTAATTCTCTTCCAGAACTTTAGTTGTACGTCTGCAAGTCTTTTGTCTCTGAGACAGAGTTAACGAGCATCCAGCTGGTGTTCTGAAAACTAATGAGAGTTTATTTAGATTATCTATATAGTATTTTTGCTTTATGATAGGCAGTAGTAATTTACATTCAGGCTGAGGTTGCCAGCTTGCATCATCCACCTAGGAGCCAATAAGTATGATATTAAATTGCAGTTTTCAGAGCCAAGCTGAGAAACCCTTTTCTCAGAAACTTTTTTTTTTTTAAACTGTTGGCGATTTTGTGATTATCAGGCCTCTTGAACCAGACTGAACCAGTGTGAACTGTTCCCCTTGAGATTAATCTTCTGCAGATTGACATTAATTGCATCCTACTGACTTGACTTCCTAAAAGAAAAAAGAAAACCAGCTCAGTGAGCTAAGAAAATACACTTCTTAGCTAGCCCATAATGATTAATTTGTGGATTAGATCTTGAATATTCTTTGCGTTATCAGCATCAGTCACATTTCAGTATAATAACCTTTGAATGTGCCATGCTTCCAAAGCATTGTCTGACACAGGCTGTGTATTGCTTGGGATACTATAATGTGATGCAAAATAACTGCATTTCTTTGAGGCCGGGGGGGGGCTTGCTTTAGGTAGAAACCTTGTAGAAGTGGTTTCAGTGGTTTTTTTATACCACTTTTCTTGACAAAATCAGCATGCCTTCCTTTCATTCTCATTGTATTCTGTTCTTTGCCGTACTGCGTAATACTTCCAAATTTCAAATTAGACTATTTGTAAATTGAGGTGTGGAATTCCAGAATGTGTCTACCCATCAGCTTAACACATGATAGAACATTAGTATTGTATAATTTTTACATACATATGACTGAGGAAGTGATGGTAGTTTATGCTTAATTATAAATATTAATATTCTTAACCCTTTTTGGCATAAGTTGGTAAGCTCTGTATGGGGCGGGGGGGGAAGTCTGGCTTTGCAGAGCTCTTTGGAACAAAAACATTTCCTTTGTGAGTTAAAAGAACAACTTTTGGGCTAGCTGAACTGTCTTTGAGTTTCCAGCTCCAAAGATAAGTTTTAGGAAGCTAACAGGAGCATATTTCATTGTTACTGATGATATTGTAATACAAGTATAATATCCAGTAGCAAACAAAAAAAGAAGACATACTCGTCTCTTATAATACTAAAAATTCTTCCTCATTTCTCTTCTCTCTCCCTTCAGCTGGGCTTGTGAGCATGGACTAATTGCAGAATACTTTCATTTTTGTTTCTTTAAACCTAGAGGAAGAAATTTTTCCAATGTCAGTTTTGTAAACCTTAATGTATGAAATGTTCAGGCAATATAGACTTGCTAACTGGGTGTACAAGATGATAGAAGAGTTAGAAATTTAAGAGGAATATTTTTTTTATCATTTTCCATTTCTTCAGGATTCACCCAATCCCCTCTCTTCACCTGTTTAATGTAAATTTGGAGTTTTTCTCTCTCTAATAAGGTCCAAGAATATTAATCCAATTTTTGTGGCTGACCAGCTAGAAAATCCTGAGGACGTTAAGCATTCATAATAGGGTAGAAATGGTGAAAAACAGATTAGAGGCATAAAATTTTCATACCCACAGCCAGTTCAGATGCAGAGAACCATGTATTTACAAACCTGGAGAGTAGAACTGTCAGTTAGATGCAGTATTCTGTCATTCAAACTGCCTTTAATAGTTTTTGGTATAGAAGATAATTTTGGTTGAGTAATATTGGAAAATGTCCTTTGAAAAGAGTTGAATGAATACACAATGCTTTTGGGGCATTTATGTCACTACTAGAATAATATTTGTGATGTTTGTCCACTTATAGCCCATTAACAGGAGAGCAAACAGAAATTACCCTGTTGTCATACAGCACTTCATTGGTACTCTGGGTGCTTCAGGCTCTCCTAATTATTGGCTTTCACTTGATTGTTTTTAAGCATATAATTTTTATTGCAGGAAGAGGACTCTTGAGGCCCATGTAAAAACTGTCTCTGGGGTCGCTTTTTGGCTATAGCCTTTTTTTCCTGTCTCTTCTTCTGTGAAATTGTAATTTGCTGGAGCTTTTCAATAAAATCCGCTTTTCTCTAGAAGAGCTGGCTGCCAGGCTCAAAGCAATTGAGAAAAGAGGCAATAAACCAAGTCCTTTCAATCAGTCCAATGAACATCTCTTAAGATTCTTGAGTCTGACTGGGAGATTAATGAGTCAGATGCTTGCAACCTTGTCTTGGTACTCAGAATCTGGCAGGTACATGCTGTCACAGGAGCATACAAATTGTGTCACCTTTGTTTTGGAGCTCTGAGTACTTCCAGACCTCCTCTTAACTAGCCTGATCCCTGTGTATCAAACTATTTAATAGAAAGAAGACTATTTCAGTTTTAAACATCAGCCAGAATTGAAATCTCCTTTGGAAGAGAGGTAGAGGCTTGTAAAAGAGAAGGAATTTTTTATTCCTCATTTCTCAGTTCTTGATTTTATGTAAACTTAGTGACTGGTTTAATAGATAATTACTGGGAAGTTATCGGTATGCTTTTGTTAAACATGCTTTCTTTTTCCATCAGGCCACCATGGGAAAATGACTTACTGGAAAATGCTATGAAAACTGTGGTTGAAATAACAGAAGTAGGAAATTTTGGTGGAAATGGATTTTTCTTTTCCTTTCATTTTTTTATTATTCCCATAATTAATTTTTTTCGATTCACTGCTGCAAAAGCCTCTCCTGGACCATTTTGGGGAAAAAAGGAGGCAACTTGTATGAATCTCTTACAGCTTTGCTGCAGAATGATGTTTGGTATATTGAAAGTTAATGGAATGTGTACAATGGAATGTGTAAAGCACATGTGTAAATCCTTTGCGTAATTTGGAGAGTAAAACATTTTTCACTTAATTGCTTGAAAATCTTAGGATGTGTTCATTTTTTTTCTTTTTCTTTTTTTTTTTTTTTGCCATGACAAAGCCATATTTACCAGGTTATCAGATAGAATTGTTTATACCTATATTTGCGCAGAAAATAATTAATAGTGCTTGGCTGTGTCTGTGGGGAGATTTTGATTGTAAGAGCAAGATCAGTCTTAGCAGCTAACTTTGGCTTCTTTGACAGAAAATGTACAGTGTGAGACAGTCATAATCTAAATTTAGCTCTGAAGTAGACAAGTAGTGAATACCTGCCTCCTCTTTTGTGTATTGCAGCGAGTCACTGTGGCCAGTTGAAGCAAGAAATGCTGCTATAGCTAATCACTGCTTTACATGTCCCATCAACAGGGTAGGAACGGTATGTATCTTTACTTTGTTATTTCATTTCATAATTTTGGTATTGTAGCATGAGTTAATTCAAGGTAATGAACTGAATAGCACTATAATGCATAGATTCCTCCGCTGTATAAGTACTGTATTAGTGTTTATAATATGATTAGAAGATGGACAGTGATAAAGAGATTGAGAGCTGCCGTGTTGCTGGCAACCTACTTTTTGGTTGCAGCTGCTTCCTGTTCTTGAATTGCTCTCTTTGTAATAGGCACCCGCCCTTTTGCCAGTTCTCCTAGTTTCTATGGTGAAATCAGTATTCTTTTAGCCAAAATGACTGAAAATGAAATATATCCTCAAGTCAGTGGTACACAGCTGGTTGCTGTTGTACAGATACTACCTCTTTCTGGCCACTGGAATTCTACAATGAAAATTAATATTGCACACAGTAGATCATTCTTGCTTTCAGATTAGTCCAGATACTCTACATGTGTGTTATTTTATAAGGTTCCCTGCAAAAATCCAGGCTTGTTCTTGCTGTTATGTGAATACGTTTGCCTTCTTTTGTGATCCACAAAGATGTGTTTGGTTAAATGTCTCCTCTTTTGCCTCTTCTTTAGACTTGTGAAACTGATACGAGACATGTTGCCCTAAGTGTATGAACAGCAGGCAGTGATACAAAAAGATATTGTTTTCTAGCCTATCCATCATAGAAACTAGGCCCCTCTGATGACTCCCTTTAGACAGTGCTGATAGTATGCCAGAAGAAATCTTAATAGATTTATATAAACTTCTGTACTAAATATGGTAGACTAGCAAGGATTTCTTGAATGAAATGGAATTATACTGCCACCTACGGATTCCTCTTATTTTGCAGGAATACTACAAGAATGCCTTTACTTCCGGAGATGGTGGAAAAGGTATGTTCAGAAATCACATTCAATGGTTGCTAATAATTGTTAACTAGAAAGTCTGAAGAAATGATAGCTCTCCTGCAAGTGTCTATCCCATGACAGCTATGGTAGCTAGCAACTGCCTTACTTAAGACTGCTGGTTTGTAAGCTGGAGAGAAGCAGCACTTCCTATTAAAGGTGGTGGTACTGTGGTATGTGGTCACCAGAAGTTCATACCTAAGGTTTATATATACTTTCAGAGGACTAAGAGTTTTGGAGTCAATGCAGTATTGTAGGATTGGAAGACAGAAATCCCACAAATTAGCCTGTGTTGTCAGTGCATGCATGACATTTTATTTGTAGTTTTTAAGATTATTAACAGTAATTGCCTTAGCCTGAATCCCTAGCCAAGCCATTTTGCCCTGTTTCACAGGTTTGCTGGAAGTTAAGAGAACGCTCAAAGAAGAGCATTCTCAAAGAGCATGAGATTTGCTTGTAGGTACTTTGCTTGTATGTTGAAACACTATAATTTGTCCTGTGCCAGCTTCTGGGTTAATCTGGAGTGGGCCTGAGTCTTTTTTTAGCTAGTCTTGGAGCTAAGTGTTTGTAGCAGCTGCATCAAAAAGGTCAGTGGTATCCATTGCTTAGTATGTAATGTATTACATTGCTTAGTAGTACAACAGATATGGCTGACTTTTGGCACAACTGAGAGTTGTGCAATATGAAGTAAGATTTTTTTCCATGCCTCAAATCCAGTGTTTTCACTTCTGACTTTGCATTGAAAATTGAATGGGTGCATCTCTGTCAGCTGTTTTGGAAATGTATGATTTGACAATGAGAATTCATTTCAATTCTAAATAAAAAACAATGAAAGCAAAGCCTTTACTTTAGTTCAGAGACTTAATAATGGGAAAGCATAATAATGCTTGTTTAAAAGGCCGTGCATGAAAGTAACTACTGGTCAAAACTGCAGTTACCTTAGGATTGTGCTGTGGCTCCTCAGGATGATACCTTGCTTAAAGCACAGTGAGTGGGCAACCACAAGAAATTGAGCCAGGTTTTATGGGACACTGCATGTTAAGTTGTATACTTATTTGCAGATGTGTTACATGTTTTTTTAAAATTTCTTTAAGCACACCATGACTTAGGCCATTTTTATGGCTCAAGTTACGTAGCTGCACCAGATGGCAGTAGGACCCCAGGACTCTCTCGCACTCAGGATGGACTTCTGGTGGTAGAGATGGATCTAAATCTTTGCAGGCAAGTCAGTGACAAATGGAATTTTAAGGTAAGCCTGCTTATAAAGAAACAAACTTACATATGATATTAGAACAAAAAAAGCTTTCATAATGATCATACAATCTTACAATAGTTAAAAGGCTGCCTTTTTTTTTTCTTTTTAACAGTCCAAAGCTTAAATTGTTGAACTAATTTAACAGGATGTTCTGGAGGCCAAAGGCATAAATGGATTCAGAAAAGGAATAGCCAAATTCAGGGAAACTAGGCTGATAGCTTTTAAATGAAAAACTTAGCCTTTGGTCCTTAAGTGCAGATTGCCAGGAGCTCTGAGGACCACTAGGGAAAGTGTGTGTGGTTTCCTTATGCAAGGTATGTAGGTATTTGCCACTAAGCTTTTGATCTGACCTAATATGGTAGTTCTTTATATTCTTACAGGCCTTACTTGTCAATTCTGGTGAATTTAGTGAAAACCCCAGAACACAAGAATCTTTAAGCTTCTGAGAACTTTCTGTGTGCAAACTTCTTGCAGTGTTAACTCCCTGAATTTGTGGACATGTTGAAGCCACAGAGAAAGAACTGTGTACATTCATCTCTGAAGCATCCTAACACACTTTTGAATTAATCTGAATCAGATTAAGATAACTGCAAGCCTCTCCATGTGGCTTTAGCAAACTTATTTATTACTATTTTTTTGCATTCTGAGATAAAACTAATTTGGATCATCTGTCCTGAGGGTGTAATTTGATTTAATTTGTCCAGCAGCAGTGCTGGTTTAAGAAATTGCTGCCTCAGCACTGCACTTTGCTAACCCTTCAGTTGTGCCAGTGCAAGCTACGTGGGGTGCTATGTTGTATACTGGTTTAGTGGAGTGACCAGATTTTTTTTTTTTTAACAAACAAACAAAAAAAACCAAAAAAACCATGCTCTAGTTTCTTCTTTTAATCTGATCAAGTTTATGGCAGGCCCCACAAATATTCTGTTGGAACAACAAAGAAGGAAAGCAAAAGGAGAAAAAGAGATGGCAACTTCTTAAATAGGCTTTGTTGATGAAGAAAACATCTTTCTTGCTTCTGTGGAGACAGGTCTTTCATTCTAGTCCTCAGTACTGCTAGAGACTAGAATTTTTTCCTGTCCACTCTTAAGATCAGCATGATTTGAATCCTAATGAAGTAGACCAGAACACCTGGCTAGCAACCATCACAATATATGTAGGKTCTTCAGTGATAATACAGTATTTAAAATAAGTAATCATTTGCAAGGAGTGTCGATTTTTGCACGTAATGTTACTGCAAACAGACATTTATCTTATAGAGCTGGTTTATTTGGAACTGCCTTGTGCATTACAATATAGTGCCATATATAATGTGTTTTGATTTCAATTTGATGTAAAAATACAAATTTTCTGTGGATTTGAAATGCTGAATAAACTTTTTAATTAAAACAGTCATTTCTTAGCTAGAGCTGAATTTCTTTGGTAATGCTGCCAATCCATATGTAGGGACTGAAGACAAAAAGTAATTTCAGGTTGTCTTCTGGACAGAATTGCATTTGTTACTTTACAGATGCATGTGGTAGGTATATGGTTGTTGACATAGTGGAAATAAATTGTGCTGAGAGATTCCCAGTTTTTTTAAGTGAGGCAGGCATTTAGTTTTTCTTTGCCACCGGAATTTGATGCCCTTATTGCAGAGTAGAGATTTAGTGTGTCAGGAAGCACATGGAGCATTGCTTATAACAGCTTAGTGGGGCTATCTGAACAAAAGCAATTGTATTGATTAGGAAAAACAAACAGTAAAAGCTAAACACTGACCTTTAGCTGTTTTGTATAGAATTGCTTATTTTTTGTTGTCTTCAAGTCTTGTGCTTTCAGCACCTTAGTTTTATGTTGATAGTGTGGATTGCTATTGTTGGTCTTTTGGCACAGAAGGCACAGCTGTGGCTTTTGTTTATATGACAGGGGATATCTATTTCCTTTTCCTCTCATTTGTGGCCAAGACAGGGGTAGTTCTTGATATGAGGGGAATGAGGAAGTATGAAGTCATCRTTTATCCACCACAGAAAACCCTTGATAGCAAGTAGGAACCTATTTAACCTGCTCTAGTATCTGCAATTTGCATTCAATTATGCCTGAAAGGGACGTTAAGTAGAATGTCTTAGCTAAACTTACAGCAGCAAAATAGTTAAACAAATTGTCCTCGTTACACTCTGGCAAGAAGGAAGTAGTTTGCCCCTCTCAGAGCCAATGTTGTAGACTGTGCACTTCAGAAGAGGATAGTGCACTATGTAAAGTGCTATATTTCAGCCTCCTAGCTTACTCAAAGCGATGATAATATCACCTAAAGCAATGATAATATTTCGTATTATTAATGGATAAAGTAAGAGCAACCCAAATACCATCAGTGGCACATACGCAAACTTATTGCTGGCAGCAGGGTTCATCAGTTGTCAAGGACATAATATGAAGATATAATTACAGATACACTCCTCTGCCTTCATTGACATGACATAACTTACTTAAAAGAGAATATTGTTGATGCATAAGAAAGTAAGTCCACCTTTCACATTCAACTTTCAGCTATCCAGGATAACCAAAATAGCCTTAAGTAATTAGTCAGCAGACATGATTGTCAATGAAGGAGAGCTGCAAAGCATAAAGGTGTTAATTTTAAAGTTTTAGAGTGGAAAAGCACTTCTACTCTTTTCTGGGTGGAAGTATAGTTTTAGGCAACACAATGCGAGTTCTTTTATAAAAATATATTAGTTTGTGCTAAGGCACTAGAGGTCTTGCATTTTGAGTGAATTATGATTTTACTGTTTGGGGCAATTAAATAATATGTCATCATAAAAAAAAAAAAATGGTGGATATAAATATTTTCTACTGAAGTACTTTTATAGCTTACTAAAAGAACTGAAGCTTTGATTTTTCTTTTCCAGATGACTGGTAGATATGAAATGTATGCAAACAAGCTCACTGAAGCAGTCCAGCCTTATTTTATACCCAATATAATCAAAGAGTAAGAGAGAGCATCTCATTACAATCAAAGGTTACATAACGAATTAAAAGGTACTGTTGGATGATAGCTTTACTGTGGATCACAAGTTTTTATTTTAATGTTGTCATTTTAATTTCCTGTAACCAACTTTTAAATAATAGGATTCAAAACTGTGTTAAGTAAAATAATTGAAAAATGGCATCTTGTTGTTTGTTTTTTTTTTTTTTTTGTCATTTACACTAATGAGTCCAAACTTTTTTTCCTTACTAGAAATATATCCAGTAGGAATACATTGATATAAAATGATGATGAAATTTATTCACTGCTGTGTACTGTGATGTAGTTTGATGGAGATGATGAGTTCGGAGGACATAAAAATTTTTACATAAGCTTTGCATTGTGTGTCTATTTACTTCTGCTTTCCAGTTTTTACCCTCTACCCAAATGCATAATTTAGGGAGAAAGGAGGCATAAATTGTTTTCATCTGTTTTTTTTTTTTTTTAAATTATGAACTATTTGATGCAGTTCTGTTAGAGCTAAGTAATGTCCCAGACATGTCCTAGTCTGATCTGTGGGTACTGTAAAGCAAGACCACTCTGGTTCTTTCTGTTTCCCTGTACACTACGTATTACAACCACAGTTGGACCAATGTCTTTGATGGGCTCCTTCAAGGTGCAAAAGTACTGCTGCAGATAGATGCTTTTAGTATCTTCAGAAGCTCAGTGCTGTGTTGTAAGGCAAAAATAGAAACACTAGCTAAAGCATAGGCAAGGCTGGTGCTGTTGCATACTTTTCATTGTGAACAGAAAGTCACGGAGATGCTATCAGGGATCAGTGGTTGCAGAGTACACAAAACAGCTGTTGAATATAGATAATAACAATACATTTGCTATTCTCAGCTACTAGTGTATATTGAAATTTTGTTATGATTCAGGTGATGCATTAGGTGTTCAGGAAGTGCAGAATGAATACAATTTACAGCCTAGCAACTATGAATTTATAGCTGAAATAAATATTTGAACTCTTAATTTTTTTTCTTCCAAATTACAATTTCAGCTGTGCCATTTCCAGTTAAGTATATAATATGTCCTCTAAAGATTTTCCAACATTTTTCATAATAAGCTAGTTAATAAATGCACTTGCTACATTATGTTACAGGGTTATCTGTGACTTTAAACCTTTATTGAGAATGGCTTAATTACAAATAAAAATATATTTATGTATAAAATCCCTGCATGTAAAATACCCCTTCCTTTGCTATTGACATCATGAAGGAAACAAAGTGACAAAACATTTTCAGAATGAGTATTTTGATAGACAATCCTGTAATGGGAAAGAAAGTTTCAGAAAATGCAGATGTTCTGAATGCTTGCACAGTGAGGTCCTTTTTTTAATCTGAATTTGTGTCATATAAATACTCAGTCTTTTCACTTGGCTTTTGCTTCTTCCTTGTGTTTTCATCTCTCATAGCTATCTTCCATTTGACAGCTATAAGAGATACTGTTGCAATGGTGGAGTTCTCCTTTTGTCTGCATTAGCTTAAACAGCTTTGTTTCTTTATCTTTCAGTTTTGTTGAAGTATTTAAACCCTGGGTACCAAACATTTAATAGTCAATATTGTTACACCTATCTGTGCACTTCAGAACACTTAGCATGCCCTTAGGTTCATGTTTCATGTATAAGCTCAAGATTCGCTTTTGGATAACTGAACCAGTAAGAGGCTAAATGTCAGTTACAAGCCTTTTGTAAGAATTGGTTTTATTTAGCTAACCAAGCCTGCTCTAAAATAAATCCCGTGGCAGTTTAATGGTATTGAATGAACTACCTACCTGAAAATGCATGGGTTAAGGAAGTACTCTATCAACCTGTAGTTTAYGTACCTGTTAATTAGTAACATAGCTACTACAATCTCTCTAAATCAAACATCATTAATTTGGACTTAGACATAAAAATTCCCAGATCAGTAGCTTTCTGGTGACTTTGGAGGAGTCGGAAGGCATTACCTACGATAGGTTTTGTACCTTTTTTCTGGGATTCTGCTGGTGGCACTAATGTACTGGTTCTACTGCTCACAAATCACATCCTAATTTTTACTCATTTTGCAAGTTCCAGAATGTATTCCAACTTCACCAATGATAAGCAAAATTTGATACACTGAAAATTTCTTGTCACATACTTTTTGTTCGGAACTTTTTAAAGGCTACTGCATTTTAAATGTCTGTTACCATTTTTAGCCTTTGTATAAAGGAGCACTCCTGATTCTACTAAGCATACTTATTGAACACTTTCCAGATACTTTTCAGTAAGTCAACAACTGATAAAAGAAAATGTTTTCTCTTAGAAAAATTTTTTTACCCTGCTGAAAGTAGATTCCTATTTATTATTTCTACTGCTAAATAACAATGTCCTTTTACTGTTATTCCACGCAGTTCCAGAACTTGAACAGTTCTTTTCCTAAAACCATTCCTAGGATCTCTGTCTTAAGTGCAGAATAAAATTTTGCTAGCTTTACATCAGTATTAACACAGATTTTTCTACCCACTTCAACATAGGCAGGACTGGAGATCAAGACTTGTAGGAAATTGTGATGGATGAATCTGAAATAGGTGGCTATTTCTTAAACTTTACAGTGCTCCTCAGCAAAGTAATTAAACCCAGGTAATACATGAAAGGATTATGAATGGGCTGCTAACAATTTCACTTGATAATGTCTGAATACAGTAACTCCAACTTAATCCAAATACAGCTGTAGTATAAGAGCTAGAAAATCTGAGTTCCTGCCTTTTTACTTGTAGCAAAGAGATGTTTGTATTCCCTCTTTTCTTAATTGATTTCAGCTCTTAGAAGATCACTGAACTAATACCAGTAGCAAAATTTGGCTCAAATTATTATTCAGCATTTTAGTTACAATCCAGTATATGCTGTCAGATATTTGCAATTTACACACAAAATGTATACCACTACTGTGGATGATCATTTTCTGTATTTGCTTAATACATTTAAAGTTTGTATTTAGAATGGATTCTGCAGAAATTGGCAAATGTAGGTAGCATAACATTCAGAGGTTTTTGCGAGGAGCAATAAAGACTTCTAGGTACAAATAAAATATCTTCACTTAAACTTTTGGGGCAATATAGAGCTCTGAGCAGTCATCCTAGAGGATTTAGCCAAAAGAGATTTGAGTTTGTAGTACAAGGGAACAATACCAATAACTACGATTCAAAATTTAATGCAGTGGCATAAATACTAAATCTGCATAAGGTGAATTTGGTACATGGGAAGTTTCCTTGAGTAAATGTGTTTCATTCCCACAATGCAGACAATACTGATGAGCCAGCAAGGCATTTTTTGATATTTAAAAGTGGTTGTTTAAGTTAATTTTTTTTTCCCGCCCTTCCATAATACCCTGCTGAATCTCAAATCCCTAGACTTAGGATGAACATCAGCCCTTGATGCTTTGACAGAGAGAAAAACAGGTTTTTTTGTGGTTTGTTTTTGGGGTTTTTTTTTCCTCCCCTGGTTTTGTTTACCTAAACCTATACATGTATTACCAAGTGTTAAAGTTCATAAATTTGATGCTTTTTTCTCATGTGTTTAATTTGAAAATAAGCTCAAAGTGAACAGGCTCTGAGCCTGTATTTTAAAACTGCTGTCAAATGTGCAATGTTGAAAATGGGGTGGGGGGGGAACCAACTGAGACATAAATTGCAAAATCAGACACATCATCAGGAAAAAAAAGGTAAAGACAGCATTGCAATACAGTCCTATCAATGTCTATAAAGCCTCCCTTGTTTAAGATCCCACTGCAATTCAGGAGCAAGGTCTCTGCAGTGGGAGTCCTGAGACAAGCAGCCAACTGCCATGCAGGCTGCACAGGAAAGGACCAGAAGTATCAGGTGTGGATGTCAGCTGTCTGTGTAGATGAACAGAATATCTTCATCAGTGCCGTAACTTGTCCTGGCTTCCTCAAAGTTACTGATGCTGGTGCAGCATGTTCCTGTTAAGGAGGAACAAAATGTTACTAAAACTTCAGAAGAATTTGCCTGTGGAAGGCTCTTAAACTGGGTCTAGCAGCCTCTACCAAGAAAAGTAACTAGTATACAGACTAGACCTATCAGCTTAGGTTACAGCTTTACTCAGGTAGATCTTTTCACCTCAAAAGCAGTGCTCACTGAAGTAATGCTGTAAATAGGTACTAAACTGGCCATCCTGTTATATTCTGAACAACGGTTCAGCATCACTCACTATAATCCATCTGAAAGCCAAACAAGTTTGCTAGAATGCATATCTCAATGCCTGAAGTAAATAACAGCACAAAATGCAGCACTGATTTAATTAATGTGGCAAAACCCATTCTGCCAAATTGGTTAGTGATGCTTGAAATCTATGCACACTATTAGGGGAAGTCCAGCTGTGGCTCTGTATTACAGATGTGTTAGTAATGCAGTGGCTGAGAATCCACCCAAAAAGGAACAGGCTACTCACGGTCAGCATAGGCAGGGTTGTTGTAGTAAATACTCCCTGAGGCTTTGTTGTAGCCACATAACACAATGAAATGGCCCTGGTAGTCAGGATTCCTGCAGAAGCACTTCTGTCCAATGGGGAGGAAGCAGCAGTATTTGACAGGACTTGAGCAAAGATCACACAATAGCAGGACCGCATTCACTAGGACGATGGCTACATGACCTTGGGACAGGTGGTTTTGGATGTCTTGAACAGTTACTGTGCTGCAGAAAAAAAATCAGACATGCTTATTAACAAGCTTAGGAAAGACACTGGTATACAATGAAGTGTGTGATGATGGACAGTACTTACGACATGCAGCTGGCATGGTTATTTTTATATTGCAGGTACAGCTTTTTGCTGTTAAACCCTGCAAGCTTTGCTACAAAGCCTGACAAAACAAAACCTGTGTCATTCAAGGCCTTTTGATCTCATTGCTGCTACTGAAGTGCAGAGCAACAGCTCTGGATTCTGCAGTAATAGAAGTGTAATCTCAGAATGGATCAGATGCCCCAGAGAAGAGTATTAAAGGAGCTGGCAACTCATTCAGTAACTTGAGAGACTTCTGCTGTGGGGAAAATCACAAGTGAAGTGTTCTCTCCTGCGCTTAGAGAAGCTTATCTCTGAAGCACCAAATCTTTATTGACTGAGTGGTTAAAGATTGTATAATCACTAACCAAATTAAGATGTGCCCAAATTTGCCTCTGTCACACAGGAATATGTTTCTCCCAGTTGCAATTTTGGACTGCCTGATGCTCATGAGGCTTTATTTCTATAGTACCTCCTACAGAGAGTGAGTATTAACCAAACATAACCTATAATCTCATCTGTTAAAAGCTGTCCTTCGCTGAGGCAGATGGTGTCTTCTATATGCATTAGAAACTCATCCCTTGGATACGTTCCAGATGTTCGGGCTGTGTGCACTACCTAACTGAACTCATGTGCTTTTTAATTTTTTCCAGTGTTGCTTCTCCTCTTTGATGGCTCAGCCTCAGTACTGCACAGGTAGATATGGCCTCTGCCCCTGCCTTGATCAAGGCCATGATCTTAAGATTGTTAAAGCAAGATGGACTGACTGTCCCTTCTGTCCTGTCACAGCTCTAGTTAAACAGATGGTGCCATACAGACTCCATGTATGTTAAAAAGGACACTTAACGATTCTGCTAAATGAAAGGTGCGCTGCAGCATTCAAATGCTGTTGTGGCTGCCCTGTACCCTCTCTTCTTTTCTTACTCCTAATCATTTACCCCACTTTGACAAGAGATCAAAATCCAGCTTCGCTATAAAAAGGGATGCAACTCAAGTTGAACATAGACGCTTAGTTATTTCCCATGTAGAATATCACTGTCGGTTGTGAAACAATTCTGCAGTTTTTCCCCTTCTCCTGGGTTTGCAGTTCTTTCATAGAGGTTCCTTATTTCATCCTCCCCTTGGTAAAAGCTTGTATGCTAGCTTTTTCTTTGCGCATCTGTCTAGGAACAGAGAGCTATGTTTACATAGCTCTGGGAACAATGGGTTGTGTGCCCGTGTAGCACTCTCCTTAATTCCAACAATGGCCCATTAGAGTGCTGTAGGCACTCCCTACTGAGTAATCTTAATGGATAATCAAATTCAAAACATAAACAATAGTCAACTCCTGTCAGCATTTTCAAATCACTTATTCTGTGTCCTGACTATTTTTCCTCAAAATTCATTATTAACTCCTGATGTCCACTTTTTGGTTTTCTTGAGACAGATACAGCAGAAAGACTAATTCACAAAAAAGGCTCAGGACCTGATTTCAGTCTCTTTCTCCAAGAAAAGCATGGGGCCCACAGAATCTCCAAAGAGAAATAAAAGAAAACAATAAGCTTACCACTTCTCTACCAGCACCTTGCAGGCTTTGGCTTGTGCAAAGAGCTGATTCACTCGATTCTCTTCTGTGTCAAAGTGCTTCCTGTAAAATGACTGTGAAGATAATAGAAGTTATGAACTGGAATGATGTTTACCTTCAGTAATCCACCACTTACAATCCCTGCTAGCAAGGGCCTGCATAAGTTGGAGATCTGGCTATGGGATAAGAGATCTCTCCCTTAGTTCACTGGTAACAGGATAAGGATTGCTGCTCTAGATTATAAGTTTAAATTCACTCCTGGTCAGTTATTGTTTTAATTTCCATCCAGTGGCTATTCAGCTGCCTACATGAAAGAAGCCTGTCTGGTTCATACTGGGCAGGAGCTTGCATTAGAAAAGCCATCACCACTATAGGCCCTCATTGGCCCCCTTGTTGGCAATCTTGAAGAGGCCAAGCTCTAAATGGACATGGAGGCCGAGTTCCCCTCTCACCTCTAGAGGTGGTTCTTCCAGGTCAGGGCTGAGGCACGGTGGTGGGGAAAGTGTGGAAGCTAGCACTGCTGCTGCCCAGGCTGTACCTGTTCTGTAGATAAATAGAGGGCTTCAGTCTCCAAGGCTGTCAAATAGGCTGGAAGCTTTCATGAGCACTACATGAAAACTTTTTAAAAAATTCATATTGTGGAATCAAAGGTGTACAATATGTGGGATCATATCTAGCCTCGCCTTTGGAACTGATTTGTGCCAGTTTTGGCAATAGGCAAACCTTGTTTACAGGAACTGTGGTTCATTGTCAGTAATACAGCAGAGCTTTTACAGCATGACACACAGGGCTTTTAAAACTGTCTGCTGTCTCCCAGTAGATAAGAAAACTAACCTGATTTTTGTAGCCCTTGTCCACTCCAAGCGTCTGGGTGCAAAATTTATGCTTAACACCAAAGTGCCGCATTAGGTAGGCCAGGTCAATAGTCCAGATACTCTTTGTTAATTGGAGTTCCTGGATGGCTTTCTGAAACTCATCATTGTCCAAATGATTCAGGTACCTATAGTATTAGGAAAGGCAGGGGAAGGGAAGCACAGATCTTAGGAGAAGCAAAATGTGTGCTGTAGCCCAAGCCTCCACATCACAGGACATAAAAACTGAAACAATGGGCTTGGCTAAGAAATAACCAAAAAAAACCCCAACCCACAAAGGAGCCACAAATTTAAGGGAAGGGAAGGGAGTAGGGAATATTTAACTGGATTTATTGCTGACTTTTTTAAATTGGAAATGTATGGGTATCTTGACTGTTTTATAGTGCTAGAAGCGTACAGATGCTATACAATAGGTACTCATACTGAGCAAGTATAGAACTCTGTCCTGAAGGGCTTACAGTCTAAATGTACAAACATATTAAAGCAAACACAGAAAGAAGTGTTAAAAGACTAAAACTTGCTTCACGCAATAGATGGATTTCAAAAGGAGGAACTGTAAAGGAAGTCGGTAAATATTCAAAGGAAGCTTCTCTTAGGCACTGATGGCACAAAAGGCAATAAAGGGGAGATGAAGTCAGGAGGAAGCTTGGGACAGGTTGCAAAGGGGTGGGGAGAGGCAGTTACAGAGTTCTGGAAGTCAGAAAACAAATGAAAGTAAATGGTGAAAAACAAAAAAAAGGACTGGAATTGAGGATGCAGGGCAAACAAGGTCAGATCAGCAGGGTGAGAAGATTAATCTTGGAAGCTGAGTTTTGGGCAGACTGGAGTGGCAAAGAGGTGAAGGGAATAAAGAGGCAGAGGTTACAGTAGTCAAGATGGGAAATTACCAGCACACGGACTAACGTCTTGGCAGAAGGGATGGAGAGAAATGAAAATCTTCTGCTTCATATCTACTAAGTGGACATCTAAATAGGTATTTCTCCTGCACCTAAGCTCATGTTCCTCTGTGGAAGGAAAGAGGAGTTCAGCAGGACAGCTACTATTTCGAAAAAAGAAAAACCAAACCAAAACCAAAAAAACCCCAAAGGGCAATACAGTGCATTGTTTTGAAGTTGAAACTACTCCTGGAACAAAAACACTCATCCCACCAGATTGGGGTCTCAGCGGATAGAGGTAGTATATACTCATAAACTAGGATACACCTACCCATCACTTGAAAACACAGAAAGGAATTAGGTGAATTGCTGTGCTAAGTATCAGTTCTGAATTATAACAACAGGAAAGAGGGATAACTTTTTATTAGCCAACCTGCAAAGTTCTTAGAGCTGATGAGATATTTTGCATCTGTCAAAACAGTCAATTATTCAAAAGAGTCTTAAGTTCATCTTAGTTTATATTTTCTCTTGCTCCTGCTGGAGAGCTGTGTCAGGCTCAAGCAGCAGTAATTCTCCAAGGGTACCTGAGAATGTGTGATCTCATAAAACTAAGTTAAACTCACAGCTGCTTCAACACACCTCTTCTCCCTGGACGTTGCTTCCCACTGCCCCTCTCCCACGGGATGGGGATGGGATTTCCCACCCATTCAAACCGAAACAGTCACTTACTGAAGCACCATCCTGGAGCAGGCTAGCCCACAGTCCCAGTGGTACAACTGCTGAATGACTGGCACTTTCAGCTGGATGCAGTCAACTGTAGCAGAGACACCCCATTGTGAGTAAAACACGAAAGATGTCAATCCATACAGGAATGTTTTTTATATACCTCAGCATTAAAAGTTAGCTTGTCCTCAGCACTATAGTGGCAGAAACTTAGAAACATTTTTTTACTTTATCTGATTGTCAGGTATTTTTTCTTTCTTAGGGGAATGTAGGTTTGGTATTTCTGTACAGTTAAGCATTTGGTTTAATCTCGTACTCCTTTATTGTTCCATACCTGGATCACTCTGCCATGTGGTCCACCCCCTTTTCCTTGGAAGTTTCATTTTATTCCTTTTGGTAGGGTGACACACCCGTCAGCCCCTAACTATGATGCTGTATCCCCTCCTAAATAATAGTAGGTAAGGCATAGGTATTCATCCTTTCTCTTGTGTCTGAATGTATTTCTGTGCCACAAAAGGAGTTAAACCAAACTGTGAGAAAACAGACACAACCAAGATCTCCAGGCGTTGATCTCTCACAAGCCCCAGATTTGAGCCTTTTCTACAGATGTCTTTTTCCTCAGGGACTGTGAGTAATTTCAGGTTAACAAAGGTCACAAATGGCACCAGTTGGCCTTTTGTATTAACTCCCTCACTAACTCAACAAAGGGAGAGGGGAAAAAGAACAATCTCTATCAAAAGGTCCCAGAATACAAGTAGCTCCATCCCTCTGCCTCAGTTTTTATTTTTATAGGGTTGGCAATGTGGTGGTTTCAGTTTCAGAAACACCCTTACCACTTGAAGGACTTGAAGAGTTGTGCCCGTTATTGCGACTTCAATATCGATCAAAGTGAGTTAATCATAAAGGGCTTTTCTCAATAACCTTACCTTTGATCTAGAAAAGACCTTTGAAAAGTTTTGTTAGCACAAGGTCAACTACATTTTAAGATGGGAATAAAAATGCAATTCACATCATGTGGACTGGTCTAGTTTTGATGTAATTTATAAAACTTTTTAAGATAATGTTGTTTGCAATCTTACATTATTTTTAACAAAGCTATAGCCTACTGTAGGGACAATCCAATACAGATATCCTGGACTCTTTCCAAATATTTTTCCATAGTTGTGCCACTGTTTAATCATGACTTTGAAGGCTGGCATACCCATTGGTATATTCAATCTTTTTAATTAATCTAGATTAAGGTGCTCTTAAGTATCCTAAAGAAAAAATGAAAACCCAATTCCCAGATTCTCCTCAAACCAGGATCTGTAAGTATTTTGTTGTCATTTTTTCTTGGCATGGTATGATTCTGTCCCCTTTTTGTTAATACCCTGGGCCTCTGTCAAGTCCCAAGATTAACTGAAGAGGTACGTTTTTTCTATGTGAAGACTTCAAAGCATAATAACTTGGTAATAATTTTCTTGGGTGTTCAGCTTCCAGTCATCCTGTTTCCCAACACACCCAGACTTCTTCAGTGATGACTGTCAGCTGTCCCGAGGTAAGATACAAGCCAGTATATGCTGTGGCTGTAAATAACACTGAAAACTCCTCTCCGGTTTGCCAGCTCCTCGGCGCAGCGAACTTACAGACGGAGCCAGTAATTCCACATTACTGCTGCTGGCAAAACCTGCAGCTTCGCGCCTCTGGGAGGGCGGAGGAGGCCGCCAGGGCCTCCGAAGGGGATGGCAAGGGCCGGCCGCTCCCCGCCGCCGGCAGGGCCGTACCCAGGGCTCCCTCCCCCGGCCCCAGTCGGCACCCAGCCCGTTCCGCCAGGGCCGACCCCGCCGCGGAGACCCCGCAGGCCGGTCCCCACCCTGCCGTCGGGGCGCCCCGAGGAGGGCTCCGCCCGGCACCCAGGCGCCCCACGCTCCCCGGCGGCGAGCGGCGGCCGCCCGCAGCAGGAGGGCTATGGGAGGCGGCCGGGGCCGGCCTTGCTGCCGCGGCGGGGCGCACTGACCTGGCGGCGGCTCCCCAGCCTCCCGGGGGCTCTTCATGGCGGCGGCGGGGCCCAGGGGCCCGGCATGCCTCGGCGCGGCGCTGGCTCCTCCCGGCCCCGGGGGCGGGGGCGGGGGCGGAGGCGGGGGCTGTGGGGGGCCGGGCCCCGAGGCGTCTGCCCCGCGCCGTCGCCGCGGTGTGGGTGGCGGCGGTCGGGTGTGTCGGTGGGCAGGGGCATGACACGGCGGGCGGGGGGCATGGGACCGAGGGTCGGGGCGGGACCTGAGGCGGACGGGGAAGCGCGGGGCGCGCCGGTAGCCAGCCCTGCCCCGGGGGCGGGGCACCGCCGGCGGGACGGGGCTGCCCCCGGCCGGCGGGACAAGACTGCGGCGGAACCGTGATGCCAAGGCAACGCGGCCCGGCGGCCGCGGGCCCCTGGCGGGGGCGGGAAGGGAAGGGAAGGGGCCGAGCCGCTCCCGCCGCCGCCTTCCGGTTCCGGCGCGCGGTGCACGGCGGGAAGCTGGAGGAGGCCATTAGGGGGTGAGCGCGGGCCCGGGCTGAGGCGGTTGGCGCGCGGTGAGTGGCGGCGGGGCCGGCCCCGAGCGGGGTTCCCGGCCGTCCTGGGTGTTCCCTGGAGCAGTAGGGCCCTCCTCGCTCTCGGGTGCTGTGGGGGAGCATCCGAGCTGCGCCGCATCCCTTGGGGCATGTGGGCTCGTTCGGGCAC
The DNA here is from genome assembly GCA_035582835.1 of Phoebastria nigripes. NCBI lineage: Eukaryota > Metazoa > Chordata > Aves > Procellariiformes > Diomedeidae > Phoebastria > Phoebastria nigripes. The sequence continues at coordinate 615,523 of JAYKAV010002464.1, read as the reverse complement.
CCAGGCCTGAGGGGGCGGAGCCGCGGTGGGGCGGCCGCCGGCCTGTGCAGGTCTCGGAGGCTCTGCTCGGCCTCTCGGGGGTGGGCCTCCCCGCCGGGCTCGGGCCCTCCTCTGCCTCAGGAGCAGGGCTAAGGCTGTGGGCCTTCAAGTGAAGGAGGGTCGCGCGGGGCGCTCGCCAGGGCTGCAGTGTGTGCGTGTGGTGTAGGTTGGGCTCCCTCGTGGTAGAGCCTGTTGCTTAGGTGATGTGGTCCGCAAGCGTTGCGGTGCTACCCACAGGTCTAGCTTAGCTCGTAGGCAGTCAGGCTGGCTGTACCGTTATGGGGTGCACCTCGGGCTGTTTCCGTTTGAGGTGGACCTGGCTATATAAGTGGTCTGTTATCTGGTATTTACAAGTGAATTTCCTAGGTCAGAAGAGATCTGGAAAAGACTTACTTTTGCTGATCTCTCAAGAGTTTTCTTCCCATGGGCATTTTTCTAGAGAAGTTTTATTAATGCATTGTCAAAGCATATGGTGTGTTTAGGCAAGAGAGAAAATCAGCGCTTTACACTGGGAAAGATCATGGATTGTGTAGGTAAAACCTAGTCTACAACTTTCTTTGTAATTATGTCCTTTGTTTKTTTTTTTTTTTTGTCTCAGGTGTAGAACCACAGGACTGCAAACATGTCGATTGGCGTGCCAATTAAAGTCCTGCATGAGGCTGAAGGCCACATTGTGACATGTGAGACCAATACAGGAGAAGTTTACCGAGGCAAACTTATTGAAGCTGAAGACAACATGAATTGTCAGGTATACCTGCTTCAGAAGGATGGAGGGAAGGCTGGGATCTATGCCTGGAAAGGCTGATAGCTAGCTTATTCGCAGCTTGATTAAAAGACTGTTGCTTTTAGTCTTAGAATAAAGAAAATTGTACTGCTGCATGTACACTGTCTTACTGTAGTGAAATGGATTTGGGATTATTGAGCGCTCCAAAGAGGCCAGAGCTTATTCTTTATGGTCTTACAGTCAGATTGGGCATTCCTGTCAATAATATCAGGGTTCTTGTTCTGTAAACAATGTTTCTGCTGGAGTTCTGTATTTAAAGCCACTGAGTGTAAGAATAAACAAACCTTATTTAAGAAATTGAAGCTTTTTTTAAGGCACGTTACTTTAGTAACCCTAAGAGGGCTTAATTTTGATTGACTTTAGGTAAGTCATTGTTGAAATCAAAATGCTTCCTTAATAGTTAGGACTAGAACAGCTTTATTAAAACTGATACTCGATATGAGAAAACAAAACTAACAAAGCTGATAAAACTAAATTGCAAACTGGGGAGAAAGCAAAAGTCCTGAGCCTGCTTGAATAGTAGCAGGCTTAGGAGTATGTTTAAATGGATGCCTTGTGTCACAACTCCAGTTGAGAAAGCAGTATGCTTGGAAAGTGTTTGGCTTTGGTACTGGAATCCTGGCTATATATTCTGCAGGCAAAAGAAATAGGAATACAGAACTGTGTTCCTCTGTGAGCACTGACTGGTCTTTACTTTCCAGATGTCCAACATAACAGTGACATACAGAGATGGACGAGTGGCACAGCTTGAACAGGTGTACATCAGAGGTAGCAAGATACGGTTTCTCATTTTACCAGATATGTTGAAGAATGCTCCTATGCTAAAGAGCATGAAGAATAAAAACCAGGGTTCTGGAGCTGGGCGAGGAAAAGCAGCTATTCTCAAAGCTCAAGGTGCGTACAATTTGTTTATGCTCCTTCCTTCCATTTAGCTGCAGAAGAACTGGAAAACTGTCATCTCTATCACTGAGGAAATGTAAGCTGTAAGAAACTGAAAGATTACTGGTTCATACATTGTTTTTCTATATATTTCATCTTATGGTGGGAGTCAAGACTCAAGCTGCCCAATTACCTGAATGTGTAATATTGATGCTACAATAATTTAGATATAGTGAGTAGTCTTGTTAAACAGAGGCTTACTTCACCTTCTGTTTTCCAGTGATTGTGGCTACTAGCTGTTTGGAATACTTAGGGAAGGAGTCAGGTGTTCCTGTTAAGCTTTTGTAGAAAAACAAATTCAGACATTAAGATGGTACTTAAACTACTGGGAAGCTGTAATTATTAGCCATTCTGTAGTTCACTCTCATTTGTACTTTTCTCAGGGGAACAATCTAGCTATAACAAGATTGAGCAATAACCATGGACCGCAAAGTCCTTGCTTAACTTTAGGAAATGCAGTAAGGTTACATGGGGGAGTAACATCTGCTGAAACATACTGAGTTCTGTTGCAAAACCTTGGAAGAGCGTGGGGTTTTAAATCTCTTGGGCTATACAAATTTGTGTGTCAGCTTAGAAGGAACACAAAGTGTATGAATATTCACTGCATCTGTTCTAAGTAGCAAGACTGTGTAACCATTAGTTCTGGTTCTTCTCACAGAAAACTTTTTGCTGTCATACCACCTTCTGAACTTCATAGGATAGCCTCGTTTTCCTTGCTTCTAAGCAAGAGACTTTGAGAGTTGTTTGTTTTGCTTGTCAGTTGTTGAGATAAATACGCAGTTATGTCAAATTCATGTCATCCCTGATGTTTTCTTTCTTCAGTGGCTGCAAGAGGAAGAGGCCGTGGTATGGGCCGTGGCAACATCTTCCAGAAGCGAAGATAATTTTGGTCTTGACGGACATGCTTTTTTTTATTGGGGGCTTGAATTATTATCAGTTTTGTTTAATAAATGTTTCTTACAAAAACTTGTCTGCTCTTACATGACAGGACTCCTCTTGGGCAAATACATTGTAGGTTGATTTCAAACTTAAAATAACTTTGTCTGGAAAATGGTGGACTTTATATCTAGATTTGACTACTTTGTATTTGTGTGATGCATTGACTTTTAAAGATCATCATGTTTCCTTTTTCTTGTTTAGTCCTGTTGTCATTCATTCTCTAAAGAATTAGAAGGCATTCTTGATGAAAAATTTTTAAATAGTATGTTTTAAAGTCATATTAGCAGCTGCATTTATGGAAAATACAGCGAAACAGAGGCAGCTTACTGAGAGGCAATGGACTATGTTCTTTTGCTTTATATGGACCTACAATAGATAGAGGTCCATCTTCAGATGTGTACATTGAGCTTGTATTTTTGCATTTCTTATTTTTCTCTTTGGATACAGGGAGAATTTTTCATTAGGAACACACAACTTTGATAGCCTGAGTCTGTATTTGCAGTGAAAAATTCTATTCTAACTCTCTTAGTGGTTTTTCCCTCTGCCTGGGAAAAGATGACAGAATATAAAACAGGCATTTTCAAGGATAAATTTGAAATGTTTTGTAAATTTGAAAGGTAGTGCAGGTGTATGGGGAAAGTCTTATAAATGGTTATCCATTAAATATGACTCAATACAAATGCTAATCTTTTGAACAAAACTTAGGATCAACTTTAGCTTTTGGTCTTAACATCTATACACAGTCACATAGATCATCAGCTGATCTGTAGGAATCCAAATGTAGTTGTAACTTTAGTTTATTTTGCTAGAAGCGTAGTGTGGTTGTTCTTACTGACTTAAATGGTTGAAATGTTTAAATGTAACACTTCTGTACCTAATCACATACTTGCATACAATCAGTTATCAGTCTGTACATGTACAAAATACTAGTCTTGCTTTTCTGCTCTGATGCTGTGAAGACTCTCCCTTGTGTGCAGACATGAAAGTTGAACTAATGTATTAATTTGTGGAATTGTCTGTAAATAAAGCTGTATTTGGTCTCACATCACGAGAAATACCCTGTTACATGTTCTTCTGGGTAGTAATGATCCTAAATATTTGCTTTAGAAACCTCCTTAAAATGTGTTTAAGATATGCTTGAGCTTAACTGTAAAAACATTGTAGTGTCATCTTATGCCTAGACTGAGGAACTTGTCCAAAAGACAAGACAGTTTTCACAAAGCCCTGCTTCAAAACATGGCATGTGAGTCATGTTCATATAGCAGTAATGCTTTCCTGAAGATGGTATTTTCAACTTAAAATGAGCAATTTGGGGCTTTAGTAATGATACTAAACACTTCCTTGTGGAAATGCGTCATTCTTCAAATCGACACTCAGAAGAGAATCGTGACTGATACCAGTTGATCAGGTCATTTCCCTCACAGTGTATCTGCGTACGACACAGGCAAGTAAAACTGCACTGGTCTATATGCAAACTACAACCTTTCTAATCACTAGTACTAACAGCTGTTTGTACTGCTTGGAATTCTTTAATAATCRGTTTGGTTCTAGCTCTTACTGTGGGAGAGAAGACATATTTTCACAGAATTTCCTCCCCATGCTGAAGTAAAGGCTTCTGAATTTCACAAGAGTGTTTTGAGAGAGACCATTTTAAAATCAACATGAAGCTGAAGTCCATTTTGAGTCTTTACACTAGATGCCCACTGAGACTGACATTTTTTAACACGCAAAGGAGAAAAGAATTCCATCCTGTTGCTGTACCATGAGCTGCATGGTAAGATTTGAACTGTCTCCTTGTAGTATCCCATGCTAATGCCTCGGATCTTGAAATGGGTTAGAGAATGGTAAGAGTAAGTATTTCTGTTGACATCCACTGGCTTTGCTTGTTGCTGTATGGTGGTATACAAGATGTCCACTTCCCTAATAGGTAGTGTTATGGCTATTTGAAATAGATGTCTTTTATTTGCAGTCTGTTAACTGGGTTTTACTGCATTTAATACATCAGGCTTGTGATTGTGTTGCTAATCAAGTCAGAATTTTTGTACAATGGAGTTACGCTACTGTCAACAGGCAGAAGGAACGGCATGATGCATGATTACTTTCTGTATAACTTGAGTCAAGTATCTGCTGCAAGATTTTATAGGATGCTTCTTGAGCAGCTGGAACTGCCTTCTCTTCCAAAGCAAACACCTAATAGAAACCTGAGATCGATTAGTGCAACAATTAATTGCCATAAATATAAACTAGTATAGGATGGAGAGTGTGTGTGTGTTGAAGGATGGCAAGCTGTTCTGCTTAAAGGGTGTCATCCTGTCTGTGGCTAATGTACAATGAGTGACAAAGGAAGTTACCGTTACCTTGTTTAGTAACAGGAGAGACAAGACGCATACTCACAGTTTGAGCAAAGGGAAATCACTTTGCCAGAACTCCTTTGGGTTTGGCTTCTATTGGGTCTCCCTGTAACCTCTCGAGGAAACCAACGGTGAGGATTGCCAGGACTATCCGGTACTTCCCAGCCCTCAAAGCTCTGCTTCCTTTTTCTGTAAAGCCTCCAAAAAGAACTATTAATATGTGGAAAAGGAAGTAAGCCACAGATGGGGGACTTGACCAAAAGTATTTTTTGGAAGAGATTAAACATTTTGGCAAGGCTGCAAATCTGGCCCATTGGCTTTGTGTCTCACTGTTCCTTCTGACTGTTAAGTAGCACGTAGCCTTTTCTGAAGGATAGATGCTAGCTTCTTTTGCAGAGGGCAGGGAGAAGTGGCACCACATTTTGACCACAGACAGCTACTGGAATGGCAAAGGCTTTGAAACACGAAGGGGAACCCTAAAGAGTATAATGGTTAAATGGTATTTAAGCAAATTAAGGCTGCCTGGCAGTAGCAGGTTTGTTGGGGATTGTTTCCACTAATGATGATTGGCTTATCTTTCTATTGTTTTAAAGTTCCTGGTCCTCCTTCCTGTGCAATGCCAAGCTTCTGTTGTCTTCACCGAGATCTCCTTTCTTCCCTGAAACAGTTGATGTGACATTCAGCAGCACTGAGGGCAGGGGGACAACCATGAATTTCGGAAAGAAACAGTAACCCCTCCCCAGTAGGTTTGACTGATAGAACAAACTGCAATGTATCTGCTTTAAGAATTTTCTACCCCTTCTGATGTTTCTCACCCTCTATATTTGTGACTGTCCACTGAGCATACAGCAATGAAACTTTATTTTTTAACCTTTTTTTTCCAACCAGTGTTGCCTTAGCTTTTAAGCTTTATTTAAAACATGTAACATCTCTAATCTGCATCAGCTTTGAAGAAGATACTGGATTTTGCATAAACAAAAAGCTTTGCACTATGAATTCAGGTTGAGGCTGAGTCTAGGATGAACTGTTTACCCTCTTCAGAAAGATATTGTGAATTAGTGTTGAAAAGTTTGAAGTTTCACATTGGTAGGAATTTAAGCCCCAGCCAAGACAAACATATCACTTAGCAATTTCTGACTAGACTAACTGATATGCTAGTTTGTTACAGCCTGCTTTGAAGATCCTATGTGTGATGTGTGGATTATCCTTTGTGATAAATCAAAATTTCCTTCTCACAAATGATGTCTCATCCACTAGATGGCTCTGTCGGTAAGAGAATGAAATACAAGAAGCCAGAACCCTCTGGAAGGAAAAAATGCAAGAAATGTGACTTCTGCTATAAAATCCATAAACTCAGTGCTATTACAAACTCTAGCATGAAAATACTCAGCTAATTTTCTTTCCTCTTCCAGCACTCCTCCCAGAGTGCTGGCTTCATACGCACCTAGGTTATTCCAGCTGTTGCTTGATGCTGTGTGTTTCCCTAGTACTTGGCTAATTGGGCATGAACATTTAGGTAGGTCGTGCAGGTTCCTCGAGTTCAGCAACTTGAGCGATCTGTTTCTCTGGGACGGAGGATACTATGGATACATGCAGCTGTCTTTTTTTAACATCTGCCTTTATTTGTCACCTTTTTTTTCATCACAGATTGCAGCATTTCTTTTCATTCTTTGCCATTGCTTTGTTTGTGGGCTTGTAAACCTCTTCCTGTTCAGTGGGATCAGGGCTCACCGTAGCTTCCTGCTTTTGACAGAGAGAGACAAGCTACTGGCTTGAAGCTTTGACATGAACTTGCCCTTTTGATATCATTAGTGTAGATGCCTTTGAAGTATTCTCATGGGACAGAGAAGCTACACTGCAGCCATGCAAAATGATGTGTGGAGAAGTGGACGTGGAAATTCATGCAGTCTTCTTGAGTCAAAACTGAGGTTGTGCTCTGGTACAAAAACAGAGGGGAGACCCTGATAACAGCAGAGAAGAGTTAAATGGTTGGAGAAGGTATCACTTGAAAAAATTGCTTTGCGCAGAACTGTAGGACTTTTCCTCACTGACCAGGTGCTTTCATCCCATACATGTGCAGTTCTGCTCTCCAGGTGTGTCTAACTTATATTTGACCCTAAAGCTGTACTTTAGTTCATTTTCCAAGGGTACTCTGCAAAATATAAGTCTGCGAGGTATTGTGTTATGATTGAGAGAGGCTGGGAAGGGATGCTGTGTAGATGAGATAAGTGGCAAGCTATGGTGTCTGTTCTCTGAGTGTAATTACATACCACATTTAAAAAGTCCTGTTCTCCAGGGTAACAGAACCTGGTTTATACCAACTCTTAAAATTGCAGGCGAGGCAGCAGCCTCTTAATCTCTGCCAGTGAAAGGCAGAAGTAGAGGGATTTGGCCCCTAGATCTCTCATGAGCTCCAGAAAACCTCTTCTAGAAGGGCAGAATGGAGTGGAAAATGTGAATTTCTGGTGCTGGTGGTCAGGATTTGTTGATGTTACAGATGTAATTTTTGATTGAAAATTCAAATTCAAATTTGATTGAAATACAGATGTCCAGTCTGTATTTCTTTGCTACTTAAGCTTCCCAGTGAGCTTTCATTTAAAGTAGAGATGTCCTATTTCCTCTTGCCAGTAAAACATGAGCAAGGATGGAAGTCTGACATCCCAGTGGAATAATGATTCGGTAAGGCAGCAAAGGGTGGAATTCTGAGGTCTACAAGAAAGTGTCAATGATTTGGTTGCTTATTTCTCAGCCATGGGTCAAAATGGAGGAAGGGTTCTCCCAGGGTTCTTTGATGTTTCCATCCTGACAGAGGCAAAAATTTAGTTCTGGACTTGCACCTTATTGCAGCTAAGCTGATTTCAGACAATAAGACCTGGTCTTCCTTCTCTCACATTAGATAAAGCTAACTTTATGGGACCCTCCTGCCTTCAGTGTTTCTTTGGGATGAAATATGGACACACCACATATAAAGCATGGTCCAGAATAGCCTTGAAACAAATGCTGATATGGGCAGTGTGCTGCAGATTACTTTGCAAGTGAGATGATACTGTTCTCCACCTCCTCATCCACTCAGGGACAGATCACTCCTGCAGACAGAAGAGCTACCATATGACTACAGCATGCTGGTGCCTGAAGTAGCCACAGCAGTGCTTGTCTGCAAGTACTTTCCCAGATCGAGTTGCATTTTAACTGTTTCAGGTGTCCTGTTGTTGGCTGGTCCTGTAATAATAGCTCTTGATAGTGTCAAGAGTACTTCAGAGGTAATGAATAAGGAAGTGCCACCCTCCTCTGCTCATGCTAACTGTTCCTCAAAGACCAGGCTGTGGGAATTTTTAACTCAGTGTGGAGGCTGACATTAGTGTGCAGTATGACCAGTAGGTTCAGGGTGTTTTTACTCTGCCTAATTCAGGCATTTAATGATAAAAGTATTTTGGTTTTGTGTGTGAATTGGTTGTTCCTAGTAGACAGGCTATTATTGCTGGCACAGGACCAGTCATTGCATAAGCAAGTATTGTGCAGCCCTCTGCTGCTCAGCAGAGACTATCGGAGTCTATGAAAAGTGGAGATTTTCCAGTGTCATTAATTCAGGGGAGAATGTTGAAGCACTGGCAAAGAAACAGATTGTATCCAGAAGATGTGTAGTTATGCTGGAAGAAATGAAAAGAATGACAGAAAAACACTATTATTGTTCTTTTGTTTAGTGAACTGCTTGCAGCGAACATTTAATGTGTTCTTTTTCCCCTGCCTGGGGACTTAAAAATCTGTTGTCTGGTTAGGGGTTTGCCCTATTTCCAGCTCAGTGGAGACATGGTAGTACACCTACTCCAGAGGAAACCACTGCTTGTTGTGAGGCAAAACTCCTCACTTTTTGTCCCACAGTACCTAAAATGTTAACAGGGAGTGGGACAGAGCAGTCAGTGGGAATATCAACAGCACTGGGCTGGTGATGCAAAGGGAAGGCAATGGGAATGCCTGGATTTGCAGGGCGATGGTGTGTTATATGGAAATGACCCTTTAGCTTGTTAATAGCTCCATGCTGTAAGGTGCCTGACTGCTGCTTTCATGTGCTTTTCTTTACAAAACTGTTACAGGGTATAAAGACATTGTCACCTTGCATTTCACAAAGGGAGATGGAGACCAAGCCACAAAGAGGTTCAGACCAGGATTTGAAGACAGATTTGAGCCCACAACTCCTGCTGAAACCAATGAGCTAGGCACCTAAGTACTTTTCAATACTTATCCTTAAGTGACTGGCATAACAGTGTCCCTCGAGCTAAGGGACAAACTCTCCAGAGGCCCATTGAGTGCTCTAACTGCTGGATCATCCCAGAAGTGATGGTCTCTGAGCATTACCTCCTGCATCAGTCTCCTGTTGAACAGTAAGCCGCTTCGTGGTGGCTTACTGGAGTGGATACTTCTTAGGATATTCAGGCTGCTTTGCTGAAGTCCCTCAGTGGCATCTGGAAAAGTGCAGTGTTGTTGTTTGTTACAGCTGTTTTGTACCCTCCTTTCTGATTTCTCTGCTCTCCTGCAACAAACATTAATCCTCCTTGTTAGGCAATTCCAGTAAGGCCTGCTGAATCTGTGCTATCTTGATTTATTTTCATCCTCCTTCCTTAATTCCTCCCTTAATTTCATCCTTAAAGGACATGGACTGATGTTCCCTTCTGGAGAATAAGAAAATATTACCTGTAAGTTTGCAACAGCTGCAGGTGCGATCCTACTGTGGATTCCTGTGCTTCTGGCAAACATGTTTACTCACTATAGGTAAAAGTGAAAAATGCCTGTATGGAGAAGTGCTTTCAGCGAAAGACATGAGACTGTGAATCTGGAGGAGAGGTTACAGCCTCTGCCTCTGTTATGGAGGTTTATAGGTAAGTCGCTTGACAAGATAGCCGTACTACTTTCCTTGCGAGGATATGGGAAAGATAAATCACTGATCAAATGATCTTGGTTACTGTGGTAAGAACACCTTGCAAATCACTCTGCCCAGGTGCAACCAAAGATGAGGATTAGGCTTATTTCTAATCCTCCTTTCAGGAGGCTTGGTTCTGTTTTCAGGGTAGAAGCCTCTCCACCCCACTTGGCAGAAGAGAACAGACCTCTGCAACACAAATGTGCATTGACTTTGTATTCCAATTTTGAATGTGTTGAGTGCAATTTACGTCTATAAATAACAAAGAAGATATTTGTTGTCTAAAAGTAGGAGCTGTCAAGGTTGTTGCGTTTGGGCTTTTTGGGGAGAAAAGGTGAGTTTTTTGGGAGGTTGGCAGTATTTAGCCCACATTAGAGACACAAGTCAGGCAACAACTGTTATGAGCCCACAGCCTCGAAGAGGTTTTGGAGTACTGCAGCTGATAGCCCTCAGCAGACACGCTGTGAAGCTGAGAATGTGATAATGCATAGACCCATGTGGTGGTATTTTAGATTGCTTATTGATATCTTTACAGTCTTGTAAAATCTCAAGTAAACTGCAGGGTGAATAGTTGTTTTTTTCCCTGACACAATATCCAGCTGAGAAACAGAACTGAAGCGTGGACATTTTCACTCTTCCATAACAAAAAAGGTGTTGCTGTTTGTTGCTTCACAATTGAATGAGCTCCTTTCTGCATAAATCTCATGTGTCTCTGGAACAGCTCCACAGCAAGCCTTTTTTTGCAAAGCTCAATCATTAGCCAATATTGTTCCTCTTTGAAGAACACTATATAAAAGTGCACATCAAAGGCATCTTCAGAACCAGACAGGAGTGTGTCATTTTGCCTGCAGTCTTGTTCACCTCTTGCTTTTGAGGGCAGTTTGGATACAGCAGTAGGGAGAGCTGTTGTTTGGGAAAAGGAGTGAATGCACATAGAGGAAATGTTGCCTCTTCCTTTTCTCTGGGTATTTGTTAAGATGTGCTGTCTTTGTTTTGTCTTTTCACTACAACCTTTTTTTTCTAGTTAATGAGCCAAATTTGACATGGAGAAAGTGGATGAAGCTCTAGGGAACTCATTAGAGGTTTTTCATGTCAGAATTTGACTCCAAATACGTGAAGTCTAATCCTAAACCTTGGCGGAGATGTAGACTACAGGACGTGCTGAAGCCTCTGGCTAGAGACTGTTGGGAGGGTCCAAGTAGCAGCCCTCACCTTACCTCTGCAGCCCCATTTGAGCCTTGCTTTTAGTGTGTGTTTCAACTATCCCTTTTTGGAACACGATCCTATCCTTAGGCTGAAACTAATGCTATGGGACACACCGATCCCCCAGTCTAAGGGTTACACTGGGGATAATTCTAGCAGCAGCCCTAGCTTTATTTTGACACTCTGATCCCCAATCCTACCTTATATCTTGGCTGTTTCTCTCTGAACCCCAACCCCAGTGATGGCTCCAGTTATTTTACCTAGTGGGGGGTCTCCCCGGACAGGCGCAGGGCACCCACCCAGCCACTCTCTGGCTCCTGCCTCCTCAACAGGGCAGGGAGACGAAATAAGATGGAAATGCTCGTGAGTCAGGATAAAGACAGGGAGGTCACTTACCAATTACTGTTACGGACAAAACAGACTTGACTTGGGGAGAATTAATTTATTGCCAGTTAAAATAGGTTTGGATAAATAAAAAAAAAAWATTAAAAAAGACAAATTAAAACAACACCTTCCCACCCCACCTTCTTCCCAGGCTCAGTTTCACTCCTTCATCCCTGACTCCTCTACCTCCCCTCCCCAGCGATGCAGGGGGATGAGGAATGGTGGGGGTTGTGGTCAGTCCATAACAGGTTGTCTCTGCTGTTCCTTCCTCCTCATGCTGTTCCCCTGCTCCAGCATGGGGCCTTCCCACGGATTGCTGTTCCTTCAGGCCTGTCCCCCTGCTCCACCGTGGTCATCCCACGGGCTGCAGTGGATTCTGTCCTGGTGCCTAGAGCACTACTCTTCCTTCGTCTTCCTTCGTCTTCCTTCGTCTTCCTTCGTCTTCCTTCGTCTTCCTTCGTCTTCCTTCGTCTTCCTCCTCCTCCGGCCTTGGCATTGCAGGGCTGTTTCTCACACTTTTTCTCCTCACCCCTCACTGCTGTGTGGCGTTTTGCCCTTTCTTAAATACGCTTTCCCAGAGGTGCCACCAGCTTTGGAGCTGGGCTCAGCTGTGCCCGGCAGTGGGGCCGTTGTGGAACTGGCTGGAACCGGCTGTGCCCAGCAGGGGCAGCCTCGACCCCTCCTCACAGAAGCCCCTGCAGCCCCACCGCCAGCCCCTGGGCACGGGCACCTGGTGCAGTGCAAGCTGGAGATACCTCAAAAAGATGTTCTGGTGGATGCACCCTGCTGTCCCTGCTTGTAGGAGACGAGTGACCGCCCAGCTCCAGAGCACCTGTCCCAGAATGGCAAAATGTCTTCTCTCCTATGGGACAGCTGAGGTTAGTGGTTAGGGATTGTCTTTTTCCGGCTTGGCTTAATTTCTGCTTAGTGAGGGACAGCAGGAACGGCAGGTAGGAGCCAGGCATTGCCTGCCTTCCTCGTGCTTTAAAGAGGGTCCTTCTGCATGTTACCACAAGGGAGTCTCTATTACAGTCTTCTGAAAACAGGCAGAATCTGGGAAGTCAGTGAGGGCTGCCAATTCAGAGGCAACTCAGTGCGCTAGTAACATTGCTAAGGGACAGAAACAGCACAGGCATTAGCAATGCAAAAACTGAGGCAATGCTGCTGCCTTTTCTGGTCCTGACCTTTCAGTTCAGAAGGTGGCAAAATGGCCAATCACTCCTGTTGTCCTCGTGCTGTCAGCAGTGGGGAGGCAGGAGGCTTGGGGGCTGCCAGTGACAGGCTTGCACAGGCACAGGGCAGTCCTCTCTAAAATACTCATATTYATACTGGAGCTGAGAGATGGTCCAGTCCAGGGCTGAGACCCAGGCGAGTGGACCTTAGAGCTGGAGACACTCTGGGCTGTTGCCTCTGAGTATCTGGTTGCATGTCAAAGCTGTTCCTTTGGTGTCCTCCATTTCGCTCTCTTTCAATTGCAGTTTCTGAAAACCTAAAACCCCAAAAAACTGTTGGTAAAATGAGCAGTTTGGTTCTGACTTAGTCAGTTATTCAGTTGCAGCAGAGTTCAGACAAAGGTGCACACGTCAAACTGTTGGCTCTGCAAACCAAAAGATTTCAGGGGATCAAGAACAAAGCTCCACTCAGAAGTCTGACATGGAGACCCAAAGGCAGCTGCTGCTGCTAGTCTGGGAAAGTGCCTTTTTCCAGTTTTCTGTGCCATGTTTGTGCTTGATGAGACCCCATGTGTTTCAGCGGAGTTATACAGGTTGAACAAGGCCCATGTAGTTGTTCGATACTGTCCTGGTTCCGACTGGGACAGAGTTAACTTTCTTCCCAGTAGCTGGTGGGGGGTGTGCGGTGTTTGGTATAATAGGGGTGCGGGGTTGGTATAATAGGAGCGTTGATGGCCCATTGATGTTTTGGGTGGTGCTTGCACCGGGGACTTTTCGGCCTCCCATGCCCTGCCAGGTGCATGGGAAGCTGGCTGGGGGAGCATAGCCGGGGTGGTTGACCCAGCTGGCCAATGGGGTATTCCATACCATGCAACGTCATGCTCAGTATAAAACTAAGTGTGTGKGGGGGGCTCTGGGTCCCGGGACAGGCTCTCGCGTATCGGCCTGGGCATCGGTCAGCGGGTGGTGAGCAGTTGCATTGCGCATCRCCTGCTTTGTATATTCTGTTGTTGTTGTTATCACTGTTATTATTACTGTCCTACTTTGTTTTATTTCAATTATTAAACTGTTTTTATCTCAACCCGCGAGTTTTCCTACTCATGCCCTCCTGATTCTCTCCCCCATCCTACCGGACCCGGGGGGTGAGCAAGCGGCTGCGTGGTGTTTAGATGCTGGCCAGGGTTAAACCACAACAGATAGCTTTCCAAATGCTTCCCTTCATTGTATCCAACCTGGGGCAGATTGCCTCAAAAATGGACTGGGAGGAATAATCCTCCCAGAATTGGAGGAACTGGCTGATCAGTAAGCAGCAAAGTATCTATCATCCACCCTTGTGGCACACCCTGCATGCAAGCTGAATAAACCTGATGCTGTAGAAAGAAATGTCAATGTTTTTGTGGTTCACTTGCTTTTGAGGCCAGTTTGGATGCAGCAGGGGGAGTGCTGGGCTTTGGGAAAAGGAGTAAATGCATGTGGAAGAAAAGCTGACTTTCCTCTTCACTCTTCTGGGGAAGAGTTACTGTGTGGTGGTTGTGTTTTGTGGCTATTCTGGTTTTGAATCAGCATCACTGAACTGGAATACTATCAAGTCGGAGAGGAACAGAAGAGATTCATAATTGAGTACTTAGTGTCTCAAAGTAGATCAAGATGCGGTCATGCGTTCCCGGAGCGCTGGCCTCAGCTAAGAGTGTTCCGGTCTATTTTGTTTTGTGAACTACCTCTTGGCAGCCATAAACCAGCTATTGCATCTATTTCAAGAGCACTTACTTAATGCCAGTAAACTGCAAAACAGATTCTCTTGTCCATTGATAATCATCCCCAACTGCTTGGAGCTGGGGTGGCTGGGCTTTCTGCCAGCTGCCCTTGAAGGCTGTTATACCTGCTGTGCTGTCAAGATAGTGTAGTGGTAAGAGCTCGTATTGAGACACACCATTGCCTCTTCTGAGCTGTGAAACAAATGTGATCTGGTGGTGGACAGAGTGATCTCTAAAGGCAAATATTTAATCCTCTCTTGTTTGATTTTTTAAGATGAAACAATTTATATTTTGGCATCTTTGTCAACAGCTGTCCACTAAGGAGCCTGTCAGCCTGCCCCAAATAGTGCAAACTCTATCTTCCAAGTGCTCGTGATGAGGAAAGAGTTGTAAGTTGAAAAAAGAGCCTTGGCAGTGCAGAAGAGAAGGACCTTGACAGGTTTTGAAGCATGTGAAATAAAAATAGATCAGACAAGCCTGTGTTTCCAGCTGCTTTTTGTATCCTTACCTCAACAAAATGATTACCAGTTATTTAGACAGAGTCACAGGAATGAGGGAGGCTTGTGGTAGCCTCTGTGCTAAGCATATTGCTACCTGGAGCATGCTAAGATGGTTACCCTGGGTTTTGTGGTCACAGGCTGAGGTAAAATAAAGGATGGAGGGGTGAGGAAGGCATTGTTCAGTTAGGTAGGGAGGGAACAAGTGCATTTCTGTTTGAGTAACTGAAAAGGTCTGGCCTGTTCTTTCTTCCYTCTGCTATCTGGCACCAATGGCTTCATTACCTGTGTGCTGCTCAGCATCCCCACATGTGTGCACCTCCCCGTGGCTGGGCTTTGCAGGCTGGCTCTGCTAGAGCTCTCTGCTGCCTGCCTGACCCCACACAGAGCCCCAGCTGACAGTGCTCACCAGCATTTTCAAGTGAGATGCTGCAGGTGTCCCTTGGAGCATGCAAGAGGGTGTGCTGTGCCAGGTAGGAAGCTGCCTGCTGTGAGGGGTGCTGGGTAGGAAGCTGCTGTCGGCACAGATTGGTGGAGATGGGAGTTCACTGTCTCATGCCCTGCCACTATGTGATGGTAGATCTGAAAAGGAACCAAGCAACCCCAGGAGGAGGAGGAGGGTTTTCTGGGGGGTATTTTATAAAGCCTGGGAAAAATAAGATGGTGGGGAGGTGTGGCATGGCTTTGSACCTGAAGACCTCTCCTTCCAGAAGACTGCTTTTGAAAGGTGTACTTAAATGTCTCACTTTGAGATCTATTGTGAGACTGATCATCTGGTGGGAGGCCAGGGGTGGGGAAGGGGCTGTGATACTGCACTGTGCAGCTGCAGCTTCCTCTCTGCTACATGACATAGGTCCCATCGCAGGCTGACCATCTGCATCCTGCATGGAGAGGGAGGGAGGGAGGCTGGGAAACTGCAAATGATGGAGATAGATAGCCTGGTGTATGAGTCTTGATACTGAGGTGTGTGTGCTGCTTTAAGTAGCTGAGGTTACAGCCCTGCACCAGCAAG
Organism: Phoebastria nigripes; assembly: GCA_035582835.1. Taxonomy (NCBI): domain Eukaryota; kingdom Metazoa; phylum Chordata; class Aves; order Procellariiformes; family Diomedeidae; genus Phoebastria; species Phoebastria nigripes. The sequence goes on along the minus strand of JAYKAV010002464.1, from coordinate 599,534 downwards.
TACGGTACTGAGGAGAGTATTGAGTATGACAGGGATCCATCTCTCCTGCTGTGTTATCTAGCAGGAGACAGAAGCTCACTGCAGGACAGGCATCCCCTGATTTAGGAGCATAACAAAGCTGGTCCCTCTGGGTATCAGTGAGGAGACCTGAATTAGCAGCTCATCCCTTTAATCCCCTTTGAGAGCCCTGAGCTTTCTCATTCAGTGCAAGGAAAGGCTCATTTGGGTTGTGAACTCGGCTTTTATGAAAATAGCTTCCTCTGGATTTGGGGCCACCAGGCCTGTTCTTTGAGCATGCATCTCATCTGTAGGGGGGCACTGGGGCACTTCACAGCTCTGGAGCTGGATGCACACCACTGTGCTCCTGCAGAGTCCTTCACCTGTCAGTGCAGTCAGGAGCTGGCAGGGAACAGCTGGGTGTGCTGTGATAGTTTCTCCACAGCTAAGTTGCCGCCCATCGGAGTTCATCCAAGAAGCAGTGGCAGTTTCCTAGGCCAGGATCTCGTAATTTGCATTTGCATGTATTTATTCACAACCAGTTCTCCACGGGAAGGTTTCTATGGCAAAGCAACCAAGTACGGAGGAATAAACACGGATCCCACAGCTGCTCAGCTGAACCAGTCTGTTTCAAGCCATGCTTTATCTCCAGCTGGCAGCCAGGCATCGCCAGTGATTAGCACAGAATTCCCTTGCAAGGGGCTGAATGTCTCATCTCCATCCTGCTGATTAGCACAGCTCAGACCAAAAACACAACTTTCAGCAGGGCTAGAAACAGGTTGCACAGATCCTCCCTGGGGCTGGGCCAGGGACTCTGCAGGGAAGAGCTGCATCGGTGGTGGGCTGCACGCTGGGGGTCTTGCCTCATTTTGGGAGGTGCCACTGTTATGGAAAAGCTGTGAAGATGCCTTGAAGCAGAGCCTTACAGAGACAGTGCTCAGAGCCACAGACCAAATGCTCAGCACCCCTGCTCCCTTTTTCTAGATATGCCACTGACTCACCAGGTGGCTCTAAGCCTTCATTTAAATGCTTCGTGCCCAAGTTTTCTTCTTGGCACAGAGTGCTGCTCTGCTTAGACTGTAAGAGTTTAAGCAGATCTTGCTGACATTTGAAATGCTTTTCATTTTTGCTGAAAGGTATTTTGGAAGGAAAAGAAGAAAAAGAAAAAATTAATACCATCTCTTCCACAGCAGGGGGGAAACAGATACCACACTGAGAAGGGAAAAATGAGTTGTGAGAAGAGAGGCAGGTGGTGACCTCTGGAAGCAGCATGGCCCTTCCCCCGGTAATGGGAATGGCCACTTGAGCAGCTCTGTTTTGCCTTTTGCAAAACAATCTCAGGCTCCCCAAATACAGTCTTTGCCATAGAAATTACTCCTCCAGATTCACTAGAAGGACTAAAAAGTGTGTTTGGGTGACAACTGTGCAGGGGAGCACGTGCTCCCTTCCAACCTTGAGTTATGCTGGGGCCTGGCTACATTTGCACTCCCTGTTCCCCATCTTCCTGGCCAAACATCATATTCTGGCTATCTCAGGTCCTTTTCTCTTCCACCTCCACTGGGATGGGGCAGGTAGCACCTGGCCCTAGCTATATTTGCTTTACCTTGTTGTATCTTCTGCTCTTTCTGGTCAGCAGGACAGAGACTTTACAACACTTCTGTTTGCAAGTTAACAACATGAAGGTTACGAGGTCCTGCTCCAGTGATCGGAGTGCGAACAGGACTGGGTCCAGCATTTACAGTGTCAGGTCTGTGCAGTGTCTCTAAACCCAGCTTTCGTCCTCAGGGGACTGGATTTATTTGGGGCTTTTGGCGGTTGATCAGAGACACTGATACCTTCCAGTGCCCTCACACTCTTGGTCCAAAGGGGATAAATCACTTGATAAGTATCACCAATTGGCTTCTTGCAATGTCTTGTAAAATCAGCAAGGAGCATGGAAGGTGTATCTATTTCATGTGGATTTGTGTGGCTTAGTATATGAAAGTTGCTTATATGTGTTGAGACTCCCAGAGAGAATCAGCAGAGGAAGGCAAAGTTACTATTGTTAATTTAGGAGGGCCAGGATTTATATGKTTTTTTTAATATGCCTTATTTCTTTAACTTTTAACTCTTTCAGAAACATATCTGCTCTCTGAATTCCTGTGGGGACAGATAATTGAGAGGACTTGACTTAGCAGCTAAAGTCTGATCAATTTATTTGTATCAGCACCTTGCAACACAAAGGACGGCAGCCTATCACAAATGAACATCCATGTTTCATTTTCGTTAGAGGAATGAACCACGCTCACCAATGTGAATGGTACCTGCTGATCCTCTCCCACGCTGCTCAGGCACTGCATGAGGACTACTGGTCCATATTCTTGCAGTGTCTGGGCTGCTGGCTCGATTTGTGAACAACCCAGATACTCAGACTCCATAGTGCTTCACACTCATGTCCAAGAGAACTGTTTATTATGTTTACACAGAGCATGAGCAATGTGGAAAACACTAGAAATATTGCATCAGTGGTTTGGTTTTTGGACAGCATTGGAAATGGCGATGCAGCTGCTCACGTCATGTCTGTATTATGAGGTATGCAATATGCCACGAGGAGCCAAAGCTTTGCGCTTTAGTTTGGGAAGTGCCCACCTCTGGCACGTTCGCTGCTTGCTTCTCTAGTGCCACAGTTATGCGCTTAGCTGTCTSCTTTTCCTCAATTTCACTTGGAACTTGTAATTTTAGTACAAAAGCACAGTTTTTGAAACCAATCCTGCTAATCCACAAGACTGTTCCCCCTCCCTCTTCTCCCCCCTCCTCCCATCCCATCCCAACTCATCCCATCCCCCATGCTCCCACCAACACATACCTCCTTCCCCTCCCTCTCACCCCGGTCACACAGCAAATATCCTGATGCTGCAGTTCCMAGCCATGTGTCCGCCCCAGCCTATGCAATCCAATGGTCTCTGACCAAGTCCCTTTGTTCAGACGTTAATACAAAACACACAATAGGAAAAAAACAAAACAAAAGGAGCCAGACACAAGAGGGAGACACACTGCTGGGCTCCAGCTCTGGCCTCTGAGCCCTTCAACTAAGCTCCACAGCAGCTAGGCTCTTGGGGTACCTCCTTTCACACTCAAGGCTGCAGGTCCCAAGGTTTCCAAGGTGCATAGGAAAAGGAAGAAAGGAAGTAAACTACAAGCCTGTTTCTGTTTTAGGTTCCCCCCCATCCCTTTCCCTCAACCCAATGGCTGCTGGAGGATATTCTTGACTCCGACAGGTCTTTTCCCGTCTTCCAGTGAGACCCTGCCTGGGGACCAGGTTCACTGTAAGTCACYGGTTCCTCTCTGGAACGTGGGCGATGGGTTTGGCAGTGAGGGGAGGGAGCGGAGCACGTTGTGGGGGGACAACAGGCTTTTGTCTCACAGCAAGTGGGGGGGAAATGTCAGGGAAGGCGAGAGAAAAAAGCCAAAGGAAGCCGGTAAAGCTGGCCCTCTGCTTGATGTTTGTACTCAAGACTTCTCCTTAGGGTGGCTTCAGTGTGCCAGTGCTGGCCTGTTGTCCAGTCACCTCTCGCAGCCCTGCTGAGAGAAAGCACATGGCGGGGTGCTTCCTGCTGCTCCGTCCTCTGGCTGGCTGCCCTCATGCCCACTGGAGACCTCTGAGTCGCAGTCAAGCGCCTCATAGATGGTAGGCAGCGTGGTCTGCTGGCTGAGGCGCTTGCGCAGGCCCACGAGCAATGGCTGCGGCATGGAGGAGACGTCCACGTTGTTGCCGAGGTCAACCCAGGCCAGGCAAGGGAACTTGTTCATGTCCTTCATGGTGTCAGTCAGCGCCTTCATGGTCACCCGCGTCAGTCGGTTGCCATTGAGCGAAAGGTGAGTGAGCTTGGGTAGTGCCCAGAGGAAGGGCAGCAGCAGGCGCACCATGTCGTCATTCAGCTCAGTGAAACTCAGGTCCACAGAGGTGAGGTGGTCCCCGTTGTTTTGCAGGTAGTAGGCCATGCGGTGGACATCCCGCATGGTCAGAGGGATCCCTGACAAATCCATGGAGTCCTGGCTCACCTTCTTCTGCAGGCTGGTCTTCAGGCTAATGATGGAAAGGGGTAGAGAGAGAGAGAGATCATTAAGGGGACCACTCTCATCCATCTCTCACCCAAGTGACAGATCACTTGGGACAGGGGAGAACTCATTAAGAACATGGGCTAGAACGTTAAGCAAAGGGTTAATGGAGCTCATTTGGGAAACAAGCACAAGGTTTGCACCATGCCTCTGGGCAGACTGTGTCCTGGGGCTTTCCCCTATATTCTCAGCACTTACACATAAACTTTGCCAGAACTGGCTAAACATAGGATGCTAAAGTGTCTTCCACTAGCACATTTCAAAGGGTTTGTCTGTATATGCATGTACAGACGCTCGTGCATGGAAAGCAAAAATAACCAAGGCAAGCAAACTTTCTAAGTTGCACTGTGTGGGGGCTGTTTGCGTGCCACCTCTCCAGGTGAATGCCAAGGTCTGTTGCAAACAGACTGTGCTGCAGGGCTACTGCAGAGGACAGCAATGTTAAAAGGCTGAGAAATGGATATTTTATCAGGAAAACAATCTAAAGGCAAACTGCACTCCAGGAGTTGATTTACTGCATGTCCCTTTAAAAGCCTTCCCAAGCAGTACTTAGTCAGTAAGCAGCACCAGTGGCTGCCTATTTGGGTCTCTGTGGTCAGCAGATCATCTGGGATCTGCTGCAGCTGTGAAGAGGCAGGGAGGGCATAAGGGTGCTAAAAGAAGTCTAGAGAGGTGGTTTCAGACATTTCTTTTGCTGTCCGCCTGGCAAGTGGAGTGAGGAGGAGGTAGGCAAGCTGTACTGCAGGCAAAGCTGTGCTGTGGGGCTGTTGGGTATGCAAAGGGAGGGGGATGTGGAGTTTTATGATGGACTGTGGGTTTGTGAGAGTGCTGTGAGAAGTGGGAGCTGTGGGGCTATAGGAGCTGCTGGAGATACGTTGCAAGATTGAGTAGAAATGTGTGTTGGTGTAACATACGAGAACTTAATGCCTTAGTGTAAATGATACTAGTCTTGCTGTCCTTTCAGACACATCTAGCTTTAAGGATATGGGAGCCCTAGTAGGACCCCACTAGTGTCATTAACCATGTGCTCAGTGGGTCTATTAAGTGCCTTGTTGAGCTTGGGAGGAGCAGGGTGGGTTAAGAATTAACCACCAATTTGAAGGTCCCCATTCTTCCTGTCTGGCTCTCTGTAGTGTCCTGCACACCTGTGGCACAGCCAGTCCCTGAGAGCAATGGGTACATGGGGACATGCAATTTCCTTGGAGGAGGCTGCAGCACCGCAGGAGCTCCCATGGCAGGTGAGAATGTCCCTACGAGCCTTAGTGTTGCCAGGCCCTTCTGCAGTTGTGAAGAGGATGTGACGCTGCCTCTACAGCTTTGCTTTACATATGCAGTTCATGGCATCCTGGAAATTTCAGTCCTTAATAATCCCCTATGAGCACATAATAACACAAGTGAATAAATGTGCATCAGTGTAGGCAACAGCCCTTCATGGACACATTCAACACTGGCAAACCTGTAGCTGTGCTTCCTTATAGGAACGTGAGGTGGAAAGACCTCATGGCCTGCCCTGTCAATTCTCAAGCCCACAAATTCCTGCTCTGGGTTTAGCAGTACTTTGTTCAGGCTACTTCTATGTGTCCTTGTGCTTCCTGTGGGAATTCACTGTGCAAGGCTGAGGTTGTATCTGCAAGCATGCATTTGAGCTAATGAGCTCTCATGGTAGAGGGGTAATAACAGCATGCAATAACTTATATCCAGACCTAAAGATTTAAAAGAGCCTTATGTATTACTTACTAAATGTTTACACTTTACATGACCCAGACTACTCCTCAGTGGATCACGGGAGGGGCAAGGGCAGCAGTGCTTGTCTGTACTGTCAAACAGCAGAGGCTGGTGTACCGGTGAATTATAATTGGTCTGAAAGCGCACAAGTGAGTTCTCCTTCAAAGGGCCTTCACTTGAAGATTCTCTCCAATATCGGGGCCCCAGAGACAGGATTATGAAGAATTAATCAACCACATTGCTCGTAGCAGCAGTGCAGTTCTCTTAGCTGCTGCAATAGCAGTAGGAGTTGTGAACTGTGCATGCTGCAGTCGGGATGGCACTGGGCTAGCTTCCCTTTTCCTGGTAATCCAAGGGATGCTTGCTATCAGCCCAGGCTGCCTGGTAGCGGTATTTCTTCAACTCTCCTGGAAAAACAATGTGTGCTTTTTTTTGTATAGTTTGTCACCAGCCACTGGCAGTGGTGTAGCACAATCTACCACAAAAGAGGGTTCAACTTGTATAAAATCTATCAGGGACTGGCCTCAAAGCTGGAAGAGTCTCAGGTCTCCCCTAGCACGTTATCCCTTTAGCTGTGCTAGATGTTTTATCTGGGTGTTTGATAGGGAGTACTTGTTGTTCTAGCAAAACCAAGCATCAAATGCACAGTGGAGGTGTGCATTCATATTGGTCAGATTAAGCAGGGAGGAATGAATTTTGAGTGTAAACATGACTGCATAGGGGAAATAGTCCCCTAAATCCCGTAGGGGCTGGTACAAGAGATGAGACAGAAGCCTTCTCTGGCCTGTATTGGTTTAGAGTAAGACTTTGTTGGGGGTGTGAGGGGATACAGGATAAACAAGCATAGAAGCAAGCCTGTAACTACTTTGGTGCCTGTTTTGTGCAAATGCAGCCTGTGGCTCCTGGAAATTCTCTTCCCCAGTGCTGTCAACCCATGGCAGATCCTGGGCGGGGGGGGCAGAAAGGAGACATAAACATAGGGACACACCCCCCACCCCCCCGGCCCCAAGCCTTATCTGAGTCCGTGCAAAGCTGCCTGTGACCTTCCTGTTGTAAAGCTACAAGGAACAAGCTTTAGACCTCCCAGTTTGGGATGGGAACCAGGCTGGAGTGAGGACCACTGGAGGGCATGTCTGAGCCGGCACGGCTCCCTGCGCCGGGCCTCAGCATTCAGGTGCCGTTTTTCCTGCTGTGTCAGCAACAGTAGCTTTCTTATCAGGGGGTAAGTTTTAATGGCTCTTGGGGTCCCCTTTTGAGTGACTTGGCACTGAGTGTAAACAGTGATAAGTGAGGGGAAATGTCAGAAGGACAAAAGCAATGTGCTTGCTTGTCTTTGTCCGTTAAGCCTCCCCTCCTGTTGACTGCTCTGCAGGGACCGCAGTAATAAGTCATGGATCGTGCTCTGACCAGAGCAGGTACCTTCTGCTGCTCTCCCAGCAGCAAGCCAATACCCCAAGGAAACTTTAATCAAGCAGATAAATTACCTTCCCATAATTGATTCTCCAGACTGGACTGCTCCTGGCTGAATGTGCTTAAACCCTCCTGCCTCCTGTCCTGTGCCAGAGCCCTCCCTCCCTCATTTGCTGGCTTGTTTTTCTTTCCTTTCCTGTGTTTTTGCTGCTTCCTTTTGCCCTCATTGCTGTACCTGCCAGGGTGACTCTGGGCTTCCTGTCTCAGCACTGTGGGCTCCTGTGTTTAAGTTGTTCTTTTGCCTATAAAAATGCCTCTTGTAGGGATGTGTCTGTAGAAGCCTCGCCCTGGTGGACATAGCCCCTAATGCCGCAGCCAGGCCCTCAGCTCTCTGGTAAGTGCTGAAGCATGAGATCTGATGCCCCACGCATGCTGTGAACCCTGGCAGCTCTCCTCCTTGCCTCCTTGGTGTTTCTGTGCAGCTCCAAGAGGTGTAGCTAAATACCATCTCTGGGGCAGGGCACAGAATAGCTGCCCACTCCTTCTTCTCTATTGCTTTAGAGATAAATATATCTGCTGTCAGAAAAGGGACAGGGAAATGTGGGTAGACGCTTTACTCTGAATTATCTGACACTTGGTATTTTTTCTGAGTTCTGCTAAGCTCTATTTCTCTTGGGGGGGGGGGCAGGGGGGGGCACGGTACACAGGACACCAAGCTCTCAGACACTTGTGCAGCAGCTGAGAAAATGCCAGGTTTATTTCCAGGGAAATGGGTCATCTATTATCCCCTAATTTCTGCAAGTAAAATAGGCTTAAAGATTGCTTCAGCTGCAGAAGCTTTTTTTCTTTGTGTGAGACAAAACAGCTACTTAGCGACGTGGCTCTTGATGCCCATGGGACTTGTGGGCAGAGGACTGCAAAGCACTGGAGGCTGGATTAACCTAATGCTACCGCAACTGGTGCTGTGTGCAGATTTATAATTGTGGGGATTTGCATCTAACAAGGATCTGGACCCTGGATGCAGGGAAGCAGACTGTGTTTTTATTATCTGCAGCAAGCTTAGAGAGGAAACAAACCCCCACTCCCTCACATGCTGGAGAAATGGCTGCAAGTGAGAAATTCTGTGGAACTTTGAGCAAGAAGCAAGGGCAATCAGCAGCCTGTCCCCTACTGCCTGCCTGGAGCTAGATGCAGCATCCAGTGAGGAACGGTGCCTGCCTGCCCTCCTGCATATAACGGATCAGTGCCCTGCTTGCAACATTAGTCCAGCCCTCCTGAGGGATGAGAGCTCTTCTAGGTACATCTCCTTGTTTCTCATGTGAAACAAGTTGTTCCTTGCATCGTTCCTGACTCCCTCCTTGGGGTCTGGCCTTTCTCCCACTTATCCCTTCTCTAGGTGCCAACTCTACTCTTCAGCAGGCATTAGCCAGCAGTCCCCAGGCTGCACCATGAGCCTGGCCATGTGAGATCCACCCAGGATCAGTCCAGACAGCATAGGAGTGTGAGGGACCTGCAGGTGTCGGAAGAAGGCTTTCTATCTCTCAATCAGAAATGTGGGCCGGGAAAGGGATGAAACCATCTCGTGCCTCTCTTGGCTTTTTTCTGGGATAAAAATCTTCCTCTCCCCACATAAGGCTCAGTCACTGTTTCTGCCTCCTGGGAACTCAGCTAACATAAGCAAATTCAGAGCTGTCTTGAGATGAAACAATTAGGAGACCTGAAATTAATTGCTAGTTGTCTCCAGGACCTGTCCCAAGGGGCCTAACCCTTACACCCTCTTCTGGGTGCTTCTGAGGGCTCAGCACACTTTATTAGCACTGAATCCCTTCAACATCTTGCTTATCAGCTAAATTCTTCGCTGGCTGCAGGGAAGGAGTGTAATGGCTCCTGATTGTTGCTCTGGTGGGACGTGCAGAAGCCACAGTGGTGCTTGACCTCTTGTTAGCTTTGTGGGGTTTGGAGGAGCTTGTTCAGCCCAAGAATGTTCAGGATCCTGGAGTCCCAGCCTCATTTTCTTGTCTCCATGCTATGGAGAGAGGCTGGGAGGAGACGGTAAGAGTCAGATAGGATTTCAGTAGTGAGGGATGCCCGCTATTCCCTGCCTGTCTCTCTGGGGAATTACCAGCTTTCTCCCCCTCTCCCTCTTATTTTTACATTTAATTTGCCTCCAAATGTAAAATTTTCCTGATGCCAGAGACTCCCATCACTGTACATCCCCTCCTTCATTAACAGGCACTGCCAGTAGTGGCTAATTAGCCATGAGTCAGGTATCTCTTGGCTGCTCTTCCTTGCATAGAACCTAGTAACAGGCATATTTGGATGGCTTCTCTGCTTTGAGCAGTGATTTAGGGGATCGACTCTGGGCTTTTTAATCGCCTGCTTAGCATAATCTGCTTGCTTTGCTTCCCTGTGGCACAGGGTGCTGCTGTGCAGGGCTGGCTTTAGCTGCCTCTAGTGAGACATGAAAAAGGAAAGAGAAGCCACAAAAGCTCTGACCTAGACTAGCCCAGGCTGAGCTGTTCTGAGGCTGGGCCCAGCACCTCTGTAAAGGTGGCAGTGCACAAACAGGCCACTTCTGTGAGAATTCTCTTAGTCACATCTCCATCCTTGCACCCAAGCTCCTTTGATCAACTGTGGGGAGATCCCTCACTGTGGAGAGAAGGGAGTGCAAAGGTGGCCCTTCTCCTACCACCCTTCCTCTGCAACTGGGATGGGACATGGATATCTGTAGGTGATGATGCAGCTGAGTGCCTCTCCTTCTGGCTCTGCTGTCATCTTCACTCTGTCCTTGAAGGTGTGTTCAAGAGAGCTGTGAACACTTGGCCTTCTTCCTGCTGCCACTTGGTCCGTCCAAGACCTCTGGTTGTTTCCCCTCATTATTTAGGTCTGTCCTAGCAAGGCAGGGAATAATGCTACCTCCTCACTGTAAATGTCAGGTATCAGGCTATGTCCTTGTCAGACCTTCAACTGTGTAAGAGTCACGAAGGCAGAAGATCTCTGCTGATTCCTTTTAGCTACCACCTGCCACCCAGCCTCCATTATTTCACTCATTGTCTATCTCTCTATCAAAGTGTCCTGCTCTTCCTGCCTGTCAGTCTTGGACTCTTTCTTCTGATCTGTGACAGGGCAGTGTCAAGCTGCTGGATGACCCCTTCTACCATCTCCAACAGCCTTTGCAGATGTACCTGCCTCTCGATGCTGCTGGGAACCCTGATCATGGGTAGTGTTTGGGTCTCTCTGCACTGTAAGGGGAGGGGAGGGGACAGTTCTTGCTTCTCTCCACAATTTATTCACCAGCTCATGTCTGTCCAGCTGACACCTCTGTGAGCAGCAGCTTCTTGAAAACATTGTGTGGGGCAGTTCCTCTACTCCCATATGACTATTACCATGTGGCTTTAGTTAACTGACTGGTATTCTCTAACTTGGCTTCCTATCTCTAAAGCAGGAATGATGGTGCCTATTTACCCTGTTGCATAAGGGTGACATGAAGCTCTAGTTAATATTCACCTCATGCCATGTGAAGGCTAGGATCTAATCTGCCAGAGCTGTCATCTGCAGCCCTGAGTGATGTTTTCAAGGAGGGAAAAAAAAAACACCAAACCSAAAATCAAAGATCCAAAGCCTTTTAGAGCTGTTTCCTTGCAGTCTTCTAGACACAAGTGCTTTCATTGCATTTTAAAAGTGCATCTAATGCCGCAATGTCTGAGCAATGCACGTCAATATCTGAGAAACAGAGCAATGAGTCCAGAAGGGATACTCTGTTCTCCACCCAGCTTTGGATTAGCCAAGATGTTTCAAAATGAAATTCACACAGATGAGCAAAGTAAAACTGTGGTGAGACTTGTGAAAAGGAAAGCCTAGATGTGTACAGTTTGGGAGTTATTAACTCCATGCACACWGCTGCCTTTGCTCTTCCAGAATCAGTCACTGTGAAAAATCTGGGTTTTTTCTGTGCCAGGAACACCCTGCTTATRAAGATCCCTCTGTGTTTACTGCCTCCATGTTTTGTGGATTCAGGTTTGATCCTTTGCACTCAAGAAAGGAAGTAGTTACACTGAAGCAGCCAGCTCTGGGGACAACGCAATTGGAAGACACATAAGGTTCCCTTACATGGCTTTTCCAAGACAGCTCAGTTGTAATCCACAGCTTCTTGATCACTAGGCTGTGATCTAGCTCTCCAGACAAACGCTGCCTTCATCTGATACCTTTCTCCCTCTCCACTCCGAATTGCAGTCCAGTGTGGCTTTGCCCTCAAAAAGTAATACACCYCCTGGATTCAGGGATGCAGATGGTGGCACTTGCACTAGAACATGTAGTTCTCCTGCAATGCTGAATTAAGGAATCCTCAAGACTTCTGAAAACAAGAATTAATAACATCCAAAAATTCTGTATCTGTCAAAATACCACAGAAGTGGTGTTGGTGGCCTAAAAAGCCTCTGTCTGCGGAGAGGAGCGTTTCTTAATCCATTACTCTTTGCACTATAAATGTCAATTTAATGAGAAAGCGAAGCTGGAGTTACACAACACTCCAGGATGTATTCTGCTCATTAAGTGTGAGTGATCTATACAACTGTAAAATGGTGGTAAAACTGAATTCCCGTTAGGATATAAGGGACTGACAACTGTGCAGTAAAGTCATGCTGGTCCCTGCTGTGGAAATCTTATCCTCCAGCTTTTGAGTTTTTAATTTTAAAACCCCCAGTAAATCCCCCAAGAGCTCGACTTCCCTGTTTGGTTAGGCAGCCAACCCAAGCAGGGTCACCTGCAAGGTGGGGTGCAGGCTGTTGACTGGAAGCTGCAGACCTGAGATGGGATTTTGCAGGAAAGGAGAATTGAAGCCTTTGCTTTCAGTGTGGCAAACCTGCCCAAGTATCACCTGGGCAGCTGAAATAGTCTCTTTGGATGGCTGCACAGCTGACACTGCTAACCCGTCATTGTACAAGGCAGACAGCCACTGTCAAGAACCCACTAGCATGGATACAGAGGGCAAACTGCCTCCCAGCACCACTTTTGACAGTTTAATCAAGCAGAGAAACCAGAYGCAGCCTGGGCTGGATCTCTCCTCCTTGCTTCAGCTGCTGTTACATTGAGTCCACTGTGCCGCAATAAGCTTTCTTCTTCCACATTTCTGTATGGACTCTGCTTCTGGCCTGGGGCATTCAGCTGATAACAGCATGTGGCCTGACTTCTCTCCCAGACTCAGGGCCAGGTGCCATATTACAGTCACTTCTGTCAGTAGCTCTTTAGAGGAATGGCTAAACAGAATAAACAGCAGCCCACTGTGTCCTGTGCAAGGCACATTGCACCTTTGCTGCAGTCATAGCCCTGGGTGGAATACATCAGTGTTTAAGGTGGTAGTGGAAGCAGGTGGGACCTCTGGCTTTAGTGGGGAGCAGCTTTGTGGTTAAGGAGGTCTAGAGGAACATACCTGTGCGTATCTGGAGGCTCTCGCGTTTGATGCTTTGCTGACTTAGTCTATTTGTGAATATTTAGTATCTGGTTGGGCTCTATAGCATGAATAGCATAAGACTATTCCTGCTTGGTGGAAGTATGATTGGTTCTTAATAGAGCTTAAGTTCCATGTGTCCTGGCATTGCTGTGTATCGAAACAGGAGTGCTTGAAGAAATGTATCTTATCCTTTCTGCTTTATGAGTTCATGGGTGGCTCAGGTTTGTACTTGCTGGATGTTTTGGGTCCCMCTGAGAGTAGATGGGGATGTAACTACAGTTAGTTTGTTTCTGACCCGCTGGTTTGCTACTTGGCGGTGGGGAGGAACACCTGATACGTGATCCATCTCCAGTACTGCAAGTCCTTTCCATYGCTCATACCACATCTCCGTAACAGCCCAAATGTAATTAAAACCTGGCAGATGCTCTAAGCTCTCTGTATGGCTGGGCTTGTTAATTATCTCCTGGACTGCTGCCAGAAAGCAGAAATCGCATTTCAGAAGAGAACAAGGGGGTCCTGCATCAGCTCTGTGAAAGCCAGAAGCCAAAGCCCAGGAGATTGCAAAAGTGAGAGAATTCAGTTCATAAATGTGGTCTCCACGCACTGATTCCTCCCCGCTGTCCCAAATCCCCACTAGATTTTAGAAATGCCTTCAAAGTATTGCTGCTACACCCATGCTTTTTACGGGACCTTGAAGGCAGGAAGGGTGCAAGCCAAGGGCATGGGTTCAGAGACAGAGGTTATAGTAAAATAGTCCCACTAGCAGACAGAGGGAAATGGAGAATTCAGATCAGGTAAAAACAGCCTGGCTGGACAAAATTAGGCCCTGATATCTCCAAATGAAGCAGCTATTTCATAGAATCATAGAATAGTTTGGGTTGGAAGGGACCTTAAATATCATCTAGTTCCAATCCCCCTGCCATAGGCAGGGACCTCTTCCACTAGACCAGCTTGCTCAAAGCCCTGTCCAACCTGGCCTTGAACACTTCCAGGGATGGGGCATCCACAACTTCTCTGGGCAACCTGTTCCAGTGCCTCACCACCCTCACAGTGAAGAATTTCTTCCTTATATCTAATCTAAATCTACCCTCTTTCAGTTTAAAGYCATYACCCCYTGTCCTATCACTACATGCCCTTGTAAAAAGTCCCTCTCCAGCTTTCCTGTAGGCCCCCTTCAGGTACTGGAAGGCTGCTATAAGGTCTCCCTGGAGCCTTCTCTTCTCCAGGCTGAACAACCCCAACTGTCTCAGCCTGTCTTCATAGGAGAGGTGCTCCAGCCCTCTGATCATCTTCATGGCCCTCTCTGGACTTGCTCCAACAGGTCCATGTCCTTCTTATGTGGGGGGCCCCAGAGCTGGTCACTGACCAGTTGACCAAATTTCTTGCCTTCCTGCTACTGGCAACATCCATTTTCTTGCAGTGGCCTCGGATGCCAGCTCTGCAGGCACCTTTTGCCACAAACTGCAAACCGGTTCCTCTCCAGTCTTAAAAGAGGAAGCTCTGCTGTTTAATATTTAATCAAAATTATTTTGTGCCTTATGTAACACCTTGCAGCTGGGCCTGGCTGCCAGGCAGGGCCACCCATTTTAGACCCGTATTTCCCTCCATCGCACATTGCCTTGCCCTCTCCCTGCTTGTGCTCACAGATGCTCTGTACCCGGCCAATACTTTGGGCCTGACCCCTCTGTGTGGGATTTGGGCTCAGGGGGCCCAGAGCTCTTCCTTTGGCCACAGACCTACTCTCTGCGTCRTTAGTAAGTGATGAATTTGCAGCAGGCAGTCCTCTGCTCTCCCTGGGCTGTGCAATCAGAGGGAACACCTCCAGTTTGACTCTCCAACTGGAGAAGAGGTTTGTCCTGCCTGCAAACAAGAGTGTGGGGGCAGAGGGTTGAGTTAGGTAGCGGCAGGGAGGGATTTCTCACTTGGAAAGGCCAAGTTTTAGCAAAAGGGAGCTTAGAAAGGAATGGAGACAGCCACCCTCTCTAGAGCTCTCACTGTCTCCAGCACTTCTCATCTTTAAGCCCCTCTTCTCTGTCTTGGGAGGGGGTGAGGTCAGACCTGCTCTCTGCATCCTGCATCTCCAGCACTCTGCAGTATCCCATAGGGAAAATGTCATCTAACTGAGTGGGTCTGGAAAAGGACCCACTCAGCTCTAGTCCCTCGGTCTTGTTCTGTGCTGTGGTTCCCACCTGCAAACTGGCACAGAGGGTCCTCCCCTGTGGGGTGCTGGGGATGAGAGCATTGAAAGTCACAGAGGGCTCAGATTCAGTGGCGAAGTGGGGCCATAGGTATGAGAGGCAGATGGCCTCGAAATCATTGTATTAGGGATTTTATTCCTTAAGATGCACTGGGGATCTGCCTCAGAATAAAAGGTATGATGGAAATGTCAATTCTAGGGGATTTTAAGTTGCTGGCACATGCATCAAAGACTCTAAAAGCCTCAGGAAAGCCCAAGACCATTCTTAGAGTGCTGCTGTGCTGGTTTTGGCTGGGATAGAGTTAATTTTCTTCATAGCAGCTAGTATGAGGCTATGTTTTGGGTTTGTGCTGGAAACAGTGTTGATAATACAGGGATGTTTTCATTATTGCTAAGCAGTAATCACACAGAGTCAAGGCCTTTTCTGCTTCTCACACCACCACCCCACCAGCGAGTAGGCTGGGGGTGCACAAGAAGTTGGGAGGGGAGACGGCTGGGACAGCTGACCCCAACTGACCAAAGGGATATTCCACACCATGTGACGTCATGCTCAGCATATAAAGCTGGGGGAAGAAGAAGGAAGGGGGGGACATTCGGAGTGATGGTGTTTGTCTTCCCAAGTAACCATTACGCGTGATGGAGCCCTGCTTTCCTGGGGATGGCTGAACACCTGCCTGCCAGTGGGAAGTAGTGAATGAATTCCTTGTTTTGCTTTGCTTGTGTGCACAGCTTTTGCTTTACCTATTAAACTGTCTTTATYTCAACCCACAAATTTTCTCACTTTTACTCTTCCGATTCTCTCCCCCATCCCAGTGAGCGAGCGGCTGTGTGGTGCTTAGTTGCTGGCTGGGGTTAAACCACGACAGCTGCCAATTTTGCATTTCTTTTTACCCAATCCTGCATTTATTCCTGTGAAGCTAATGGGGCTGACAGGAGCTCCTCTTTTCTTAGTCACTTCTCTGTCTTTTCTTCAGCACTGGTGATCTGTGTCACAGGAACAGGCTTTGCTCGAAGAAAATGAGGAGAGAAGGGGTGGATTTAAAAGAAGTAGGGATTGCTTTTTATCTGGTTAGAAAAGCCAGCAAGCGTCAAGGAAAGAACAAGTGTGGGTGTCTGAATATGTTTGTAGTAGTGGAAAGCAGCTGCCATCCCGTAGCTGTCTGTGGCCAACGTGCCTTAAGTCGGGTTCCCTCTGCGTGAGGCTCTGCATCATCTCTGGTCCCTCACCTGGTTCTGGCAGAGAAGTGGGAGGTAAGTAAGGATGGTCACCTCTCTGCCAGCCACCCCAAAGTGGTTCCTACTGAATGGGGTGATCGGCTTGTGGTAGTGCTTCATAATGGGAGACCTTCCCCACAGGCAGAGAAGTTATACTGGGATATACAAGGACAAAGTGGGATGCAGAGCTGGGGGCCAGCTCAGCTTGGCACATGGGTGTGTGTGTATCTGCAAGGCTGCCAGCTTTAGCCATGCTCCTAGGGCCAAACACCCTGCAAGCCCTGCCGGGAGGGTTGTCTGTGCTGTGCAATCACCGTTTCAGCAGGATTGATTTCAATGCACTTGGGAGAGGTTGAGGAACTGTAAAACTACACAAAAAGGAGTAAATAGCAAACCAGATCAGGGAGAGGGGCATTGGCACTGACCCTGCACCATTTGGCTGAGGTTTTCTAAGAGACCGAGCAGAGGCTGCCATGCAGGTTTTCAGCCCTGCGTTTCTCTGAGAAGGGCAGTAGTGGCAGACTGGGATGGTGCTTGGCTGCAGCACAGTTTCTCTTGGCAGATCCCCCTCCRTGCCTGTCCACACTGTCCCTGCCAGGCTGCTTACCACACTTGGGACTTCCTCCGGGGCATGCCATGCCGGTGCCATTTTGAGTGGGGAGTTAGGTGGTAAATCAGCTGCCTGCAGATCCTGTCCGAGGATTTCCAGGGGTCATATTCCTGAAAGCAAAGGGACAGCTTAGCCTCTGTGTGTACCACAGCAGAACAGGAGGCAAGGGGGAGGACAGAGGAAGATGGGAAAGGAACAGAGGTGGTAGTGGAGCAGGGGAATGTATATAGGGGAGGAAATAAAGAGAAGAGAAAAAGAGGATGAAAGAGGAATGGTGAGAAGGCCTTAGATGCCTCTGTGCCACATGCCATCTCCTCCTGGGGTGGAGGAGGAGCAGTAGGAGCTCTGCACTGCCAGGAAGGACCCCAGCCCAGCCAGCATGTTCCTGCCCAGAGCGGGGCTACAATTTCACACCCTACCAAGGAGCAAGTGGAGCCCAGAAGAGGGGGTTATTTTCTAGAGCTGTGGCAGGGGGTCCTGCTCTAGGCCAGGCAACACCTGGGAAGGCAGGGGTGGCTGACAACGTGAGAAGGGCTCTGTGCAGGGACCCCCTATGCCYTTTTCTTCAAAAGTTCTCCACTTCCAAAAAAGCCCAATGCAGCGACAGCATGGGTGTCTCAGCTCCTCGCTGCTGTATCCTCAGCAGCACCCATCCCCAGCTGGACAGACAAGCTGCCAACTCACTGTGTTACAGGAGTACACAATGTGTTACAAGGTGCAACAATTACCTTGTTGCCATGCCTCCCAAACTCTTAACTGCATACTGTCTTTAGACTGACCATCTGTTCCCCTCATGTGGAAAGTTCAGCAGTCAGCACCTTTGCCCCATCCCCGAGGTGCTTCTTGCTGGGAGAGATGTGCCCTGGGACATCCCTGCTCCTCCTGCAGCAGCACCCTGACTCTGTTCCCTCCTGTGCTCCAGCTGGGAGATGCCGGGACAGGGAACCAGCGAGTTCTCCATATTCCATCTTACTTCCTTGCAGTCTGCTTCTGGAGGTTTGAGTTTGGGAGCTTCCCAATGCCAGCAGTTCCTTCCAGCCCCTGCAGTAACTCATCAGGAAAAGATGGCACCAAGATGGTTGCTACTTTCCTGGGTTTATTTTTGCACGTGTTCTCTATCGCCATGACGTTGAACAGCACCTCTCCTCCTCTGGTGAAGCAGAATGGCAAATAGCAGCTGCTGAAGGCTGGGATTTCTGCCCCCTCTATCATATTTTCCAAATGTTGACAGACACCTGCATTCCCATTCCTCAGCCCTCCAGCCGTGGTGCAACATGTGCATTTAGGGATTTGATAGGTAAACATATAGTAAAGCTGTCAGGGAATATGCTAATTTATTCTTTATTGCAAGCAGTTAAAGTGTTGTACTGTGGGCCAACAGCTGCACTGTGACTTTCCTAAGCAGTCACTGAATCAGCTGAACTCCCCAGGGATGCACTGCCAGCACGTGGCCGTTCTGCTGTGCCAAGTGGAGAGGGATCCCAGCCTCAGTGCTCAGCTGAACACCCCCTGATCCCTGTCCCAGCTCCCCTAGGAACCCCACAGGGACTGGCCCCTGCCCTTGGGTTAGGTGCCTTGTTCTAGACTACTACTGTGCTGGCAAGGCTGCAACTGGCACCCTGCTGTCACCTACAAGAGCAAACCTTTCCAAGTGGGTGCATGTGCACACCAGGCTTCAGCACAGAAGCTGGCACAATGCTTTGCAAGTGTTTGTTGGCTCACAACTGAGAATTACCCTCCTGTTCCTTCCCGTGTCCTCACTGATTTAATTTCCCTTGACAGACTGGGAATTGCGCTCAGCCGGCTTGCCTGTAATGCAGTTACACCCACCAGATGCTCAGCCAGGGTCGGAGAGGGGACGTGGTCTGCCAATGTTTGTGCTGGGAAGGGTGCTGGTGCTGTAGGGTGCTGAGTCTCTCCAACCCCTTAATTAAACTCCTGTTGGCTTTGAGGGGCAGCTCAGGTGCTCAACATCTTCCTTAGGAATGGGGAAAATCTTATCTATATAATGGTACATGTGTCAGTGCAGATAAGCATGTGCATCTATAAGACATGAAAATAGAGGGGGAGGGGTATATGCAGGTATATAAAAATTGTAGTGTATTATCTGCTAGGCACCTGGGTACTGGAGTAGGGTAATGTCCCCTCATGCTGCCTCCCCTGAATGGCATTGCACACCAGGAGGTTGGAGATGGTAGAACAGCTGGAGATGAGGTCAAGTGAAGTATGATCAAGAGATACTACTGCTGCAACCCACCCCCTTCCTTTTTAGATGCTTATAAAATTTGCACAAAAATTACACTTGAAAAGAAGATTTTTCAGGTTGTATTGCAGCCCCATGATGATTAAACTTTGGCTAAATGTAATTTGGCTACTGGGACCTAACTGGTTAATTGTTATCAGAGAGCCTCAGGAGATGGCAGAACAAGGTTAGAAATGCCACTAATCTACACCAGGCATTCAGTGTATTCCCTAGGGTGCCGCTGCTTGCTCCGAGCTGTGCGTACTTAATATCTCTCTTTGAATAAAGAAATTAACTCTATTGCTCTCCTGATAAAGCAAACATGACACTGGCCCAGCCTGATGAGCAAATGGATGTATTGCAAATCCAAGTATTTGTGGTGGCAAAGGGTAACAGAAGTAGATGCTGGTGTTGCAGTGGGACTGTGGTATCTGTGATGTTTGTCTGCACTCAGCCTTGCCTTTCTTTGATTCTGCTCTCCTCATTCTCTGAGGAAAAGTGCCGGAGCAGTGCAGGGATACTGTGCACGTAACACATTTCCTTCTTGAGCCCTGAGTTGCAATATATTCCTACAGCATCATTCTTTACTCAGAGATCTGGGAGGTTATAGGCGGGATGTAATGCTGGGTTAGGGAAGTTACATATGGCAAAGGGCCCAGGAAGAGAGAGGTTCTTGTCCTCCTCCTGCAGAGGCACAAGCCTGGCCAGAGGTGCAGAGATCTCTCTTCCCCTCTGCAGCCCCATAAGCCCCCCATAAGCTAGCTGCTTTGAACCTCTGGGGCATACCAGTGAATATGGCACCACTATCCACTCCATATATTTTTATCTGGCCTGTACCCTGTCATCAAGTTTACTATTGGCACAAAAAGTAGATTCCTGATTTCTGTGCGTATAACTGCCCCCTCCTTCAGTTGCATCCGTGTTCTGAGGTAGTTTTAACTGATTTCTACAGAAATATGCACAATCATCTATATGCTGCCACTCCAAGGGCATACACGGGCTGGTTCTGAAGGATTGCAGAGCACCAGCCACTCCATTAGGGCTCTCTTGCATCAGTGCTATGTTGCAAAATGTCCACTGAGCTGAGGGAAGGGTTCACCTTTTTGGGACACTGCAGATCTCTAGCGAGGCTCATCAGCAAGTCATGGGAGATGGGATCCACCAAGTTGAGGAAAGTTGCATTTTTGTAGAGCACTTCATTGAGGAATGTTCCTTCCAGTCCCAGGTCCTACAAGAAAAACATGGTCAGTCAGATACACGGGCTCCCTTGGAGCTATAACCATGAGGTGTTTTGAAACCAGAAAGTAAATCCCATGAGGTGCCAGCTGGTTGCTCAACACAGGAAACTATCCAACAAAGGTGAAGAAGCTGTGTCTGACCCAGCATTACTGTGATGGGGGATGTGGACAGCCAGAGAGCTGAATGAGATGCAGTGTTAAGTTGAGCTAGTCAGCCTAGGGACTGACCGCCTTGTTTCCACCTACCACAGGAAGGTGAGAGCGGTATCATTTCCAGGCTGGCTGGAGCTCAGAGAGAATTAGCTCCAGAGAAACTCACCGTTTTGTCAGCCTCTSTGTGTGAATCTGCTGAAGGAGCCAAGCAGGAAGGCTGGCTCTAAACCTGTTTCTCCAATCTCAGCTTTTCTGGAAGAATCAAACCTTTCTCTGGTATTTAGATACTGCCATACACCCTGGTGGTGGCTGGCTAAGCAAAAGTCCTGCCCATCAGTATGAGTTTAGCTGTGCTTTGAAGTTCTCGGTAAGTGCTAAGCACTGGCAGTATTGCCTTTTAGGGTGTAATGGTAAATTTATAGATAGCTCTACATGACAGTCATGGGGAGTCCTCTTCCCATCTTCCACAGTGTGAGCTAGAGGAACATCTGTGGTCCATGCAACTTACCTGCACGGACCAGGTATGGGGCACCTTTGGACATGCTGGAAGAAACCTCAGCATCCTTGGGAACAAAAAGCCTCCCCAGGGGCCAGATGGGTGATACTGCAAAGAACTAAGCTGTTTCTTGCTAAGAGGAAAGCTAAGATCTAATATATGACACAGTCATTACAATCAGGAGGTACGACAGAGCTGTGGAAAAAAAAAAAAAGGATCTGGAAAAGAGAGATCCCATATTCMTATGAAAATATGCAAAGGACAGAAAAAAATACCCCAGGAGTAGAAAAGTAGAACAAAAAAGTTCCCTAATAGGAATAGTGCTGGGTTTGATTCAGTTGACAAGGAGGGCTCAGCTGAGGGAGGAAACGAGTCCTATGCCCATTCTTTATGCTGTTGCCAGCAGAAATGAATAAGCAAATGGGTGCCCCATATGTTTGCGCTGCTCCACTGAATGTGTGCTTCAGGCACCACCCAGTGAAAGATTCACTGAGAGCTCAAAAAAAAAGAGAGAGAGAGAAAAAAAGCTGGGTGTACACACATACATCACCAGCAGGGATGGAGCCATAGCTGGCAGAGGTGTGGGATCTTAACCCTAAGCAGCAATCAAAGCCAGTGCTGTATCCACTCTCTCCTGGTCTGCATATGGTTGGATTGAGCAGAGAGCACAATACCAAAGAGACCCTGGCTACAGATGTGGTGGAGAAAGGAAGAATAAATCAAATGCTTTACAGCCCCATCACTGTGTGTACACAGATGATACCCATAAGCAACCAAAGAACCTAAGCAGTGGATCAGTCCTGAAGGACAGACAGCCACAGACACAGCTGGATGTGAGCCAGAAGCGTACCAAGGCATCATGCCAATGTCTCCCTTAACCGTAAGGCTTCAGGGAAATGGAGCCTCCTACGCCAAGTGTAATAGGCACAGATGAAGAAAGCTGCCGAGAGGATGGCATGGCTGGGCATGCAGCAGTTGATGTCAGAGCAGTAATTAAAACTCCCCCAATTGGAGCTATACTATTAAGATGAATCTGCTTTCCCATTATAAATCCTGCCTGCAAGGATTTTATAAATAATATAGCTGTAAATATTCACTTCACGTTGATAGTCCATAAATTCTTAGCCCAGGGGCTGGTTC